>JAJLXT010000004.1:0-230250 GCA_030571395.1 Nakaseomyces sp. UFMG-CM-Y6046 | reverse complement strand
ATATATATATATATATTTTCGGTAATTTATTTCCCCCAACGGGAATTGAACACCGGTCGCACACACTTCCACTTGGAAAAAAATTCAATAAAATAAAAACTAAAAAAGGGTACCAGCGAGAGTTGAACACACGCACACACATATATCAGTTACCCTGTCATTTAATATCCGGGTAACTAAAACGCGAAAACTTCTGGTTTATGGGTGAATGGAATTCAGTGAAAAAAAAAAAAATTAAATCAATACGGGAAACGTGAAGGGAAATTTTATATATAATAACTTCATAACTGATCTGGGCGCTTAGCAAATTTCTTTTATTGTTTCACTTTCTTGTTTGTAATAAGAAGAAACAAGTGAGTGGTTATAGTTGTTGTTGTTGTTATTTTCACAATTACAAATAAAAGTACTAGAGAATATATACTCATCTTTTTTAATTCTTTTCTGAAAAAAATCTAATATGGCTGTTGAAAACCCTTATGAAGAAGTGCAGGCTAATGTTCTATCGCGTATCATCGGTAATGTGGAAAAACTGAACCAGAGTGTGAAGACATTAAATCAGGAACTGGACAGTGTTAACAGTAAGAACAAGAATCTCGAAGTTATGGGGAAGATTTGTGAGAACTACCACAACAGTGTTCAGTTTAACTTGGAAGCTACAGGAAACAAGAAACCACCATTGTAGTTTAGAGGTAATTGAGCGTTGAATTCATTGGATGAGAGTATCGAATGTTTTTCTATATACTATTCGAAACTACTCACATTGAATTCGTATGGTGGTATGTTTCTTTATTTTTTTACTGTAAGGGAGATTGACCAGGGGAGGATGGAGGATTCTGCATTCGATTCTCAGAGTGAGAAGAAAAAAAAAATAAAAATAAAAAGTAAAAATGTAAAAAATAAGGATCTGGACATACCTCTTTGAACACGTACACAGTTTTTGTTTCACAGCGTTTTTTTTGTTTTTTTTAGGAAATATTTGGTTGTTATAGTTGTTTGAGTACTGATATTTTAAGCAAGCACTTTCCAGTCAATATTTTTTTTTTTTTTTTATTTTATTTTCTGTGAATTTTAGTTTTACTTTTGATTTAATTTTTGTTTTGTTGCATTTCATATTTTAATTCCCCCTGCCCCCATTTGATTATAGCAAAATTTCAAAACTAAATGTCTGATCCCTTTGGACACTTACTTACTTCACTAAAAGAAGGAAATACACCTAATAGAAGTCCGTCTGCTAAATTACCTAATGATTCTAGCAAGGGTTCTGTAAGCACACCTCAAACTCAGAAAAAGAAGCTGGTTCCCTTACATCAGGATTCCTTGATTGCGGGTGGCTCACAACCAACTACAATTCATGATGATTTCGATGACTTATTTGGCTCCATACCGCAAAAACCTGCTGAAAATGGTCACCTTAATGGTGAAAATAATGCCAAAGTGAGTCAAAATAAAGATCAAGTTGATGATGTCTTTGATGTTTTTGAGAATGGGTTCAACAGTGAGAGCGTTAACCAAGAAAAGCAAACTGAGATTCCACAAATTCAGCATGACGATTTATTAGATAATCCCTTTGCAAGCGAAAGCAGAGAGCCAGAAATTGTTGTTGATGAGGTTAAAGATATGGAGATAGCAAAATTGATGTCTATAGGACTCTCAATAGATAAGGCAAACAAGTACTATGATAATGGCATTCTTAGTGAGGATGTTTTGAAGAAGAGACGTGAGAAACAACAAAGTATGAGGTCATCCAAAAGCAGAAATTTACAGAGTGATGGGCAGGAAGAAGTCGAAGTGAGGAATTTATTTGATAAAACAATCAAAAATTCACAACGAGGAAACCCTGATTCTTTATCTTCTTGGGCTTCAGGTCTGTTGAGTAAAGGGAAAGATATCGTAAACCAGCTAAGCACTTATCCAGAGGAGGAAAATGAACGTTTGAGGAAATTCAGCTCTCCCAGAAGGGAGGCATCTGCTGAGTTTTCTGATTCTAATGAGTCTTTAGCTTCTTCAAGAATTAGTAAACCTACTAATAAAATGTCCCCACGTGTTTCTCTTCAACGTCCAACGATGATTTCTAACTCTAGTTCTAGAAGTAACTTGCAACCAGAGCCCCCAAGGGTTAGAGCTCATGAGCCTGCCCAAGATAGCCCATCACCACAACTAATGTCTCCAAGAAATGGCTCTCAATCGGATATAAGCTACTCAACAAACCAATCAAGTGATACTCCAGTTATCCAAGAAGCAACTCTTCTCGATTTTGACAATGAAGATAAAAACATCTCACAGTCCCAAGTCAGTGTAGGATCCACCAGCTCAATCCAACTGCCAACAATTGCGATATCTGAGATTGAGCTCTCAGGTTATAATGAATTCAAGGCCAGGGCAACTGAATACTTCCAGAAGGGTGATTACTCAGGAGCTGTTCAAGAATATGAGAAATCTCTTAACACACTTCCACATAAACATCCGTTACGTGTAATTGCATACTCCAATATTATTGCGTCAAGGATCAAGATTGGCGAACACTCAAAGTCTATATCAGATGCCAACGATGCTCTTGAATTATTTCCTGGAGATAGGTCGCAATGGGCAGCCACTATACAAAATAGTAATCCTTCCAGGAGTTATAAAGATATATGGCCTAAAATTTTGCTGCGACTTGCCGAGTCGTATGAAGCTGTTGAAAAATATAAGCTCGCACTTGAAACTTATCAAAGTTTATTAGAGAGCAATGTATTCAACGATAAAATAATAGCTGGTAAGAGAAGATGTCAACATGCTTTAGGATTGGACTCGAAACCTCCCAAAACTCAGAAAACGACAACTACAAAAACTGGTACCGCTAGCCAAAGTCCAGCTCCCAAGAAAAAGACACCTGTCACTGTTCAAGACTCTAAACCATCAGAGAATAGTGAACGGGTCAGACGTGAAAATGAACGTTTGGCAAAACTGGAAGATGAAAAAGTGGCATTGTACGATCAAGTTGACGCCAAAATCGCCACATGGGTAGGTAGTAATGAGGAAGATATTAGATATTTGCTCTCTAACTTACAGTCGGTATTAACATGGTGCGACTGGAAACCAGTATCATCCTCCGATCTAGTGATGCCTAAGAAAGTGAAAATTACTTACATGAAAGCAGTTGCAAAGACCCACCCTGATAAAATTCAGTCATCTCTTGAACTGGAGAATCAAATGTTAGCCGAACGTATTTTCAGTATATTAAGTAACGCTTGGGAAAAGTTCAGGGAAACAAACGACATCTAAAAGAAAAGAAGGAAGTATGATAACTAGTAAATAAACGTGCATTTTTTATAGAAATTTAAAAATAAAACATACTAGGTGATCAAATACAACATTGCTTATGTATTTGATGCATATTACCGCAATGAATTAACGAAGTGTATTGTGTGGATTTACCCGGTGAGCAAAAAGAGTTGCAGATCAGTAGTTTTCAATTTGTGTTTGTAAGACTTAACCTTTCAATTCTAACATTTATGTAAATCATTCATTGCCTTGATCGAAGTGTGACAGGATCACAATAGATTATTTTGATTTCTCCATTCCCATTAATATCATTTGCAAAAATAAACGCTGGTAAAATTGGGACTTTTAATTGCAACACCATAATTTCAAAGGACTGGAGTTGATTCAATTTGCCAATGTGCGATGATTATTCCAACTTCTAAACAGGTTGGTATCATATATCCTATTGAGCTCGTGATTGGCTGTTTTCTTTCATTTGTGATACCTACTGCGGTGAAACAAGAACATACAAAAAATTATTATCTGTTAAGATCAAGTAATGTGTTTAATAAGGTGTTTGCGTATAATGGAAATCTAGTATGGTTGATTCTATTCTTGTGTATAGCTGTGATCCAATACCAAATACGTTTAAGTCCTAATCCTTTGCTCCCAACAGAAAGAAGAATGCTTATAGTAACAAGGAAACATAAACTGCAAATAATCAAAGAGTACTTCGCAAAATACTTCCTGAAATTACTTTTGTTAGATATGGTATTTCTGTTCATTGATGGTGTTTTTATGCTGACAGGTGGAGCTTGTACTGTGCCAAACAGATCTATATCTGCAGAAAGGTGTAAGAAGCTGGGTGGTAAATGGACAGGAGGTTTTGATATTAGTGGTCATTTCTGCTTTTTAACCAATATTAGTATGATTCTGTGGTTGGAACTTCTATCTATTGGTAATTATGTTAGATCACAAGAGTTAAGTCCTTTGAAACACATATATTCATATGTTATAGGAACGGTTGTGTCAGTGTTACTTATATGGATATCTCTACTTTTTGTTACATCTATATATTACCACACTTTAGCAGAGAAAATCATTGGTTGCTGTCTTGGATACTTGTGTCCTCTAGTAATGTACTGGATCATTCCAAAAAATGAGGACCTAAAAAGATTTTTCTATGCCCATAAAGATTGAATTATTGTTCATAACGCAACTTGTTAAAATATTAATATTGACGAAGATCTATACCTTCCAGTTTTTGACCTAGTTCATCTAGTGGACCCTGTAATATTAATTCGATAGAAGTTTTGAGATCATCTGGTATATGATTATTTCTAATAGAGCAAGAAACAATAGAATTTTCGCTTAATAGAATCTCAAATTTAACATTGCTCCTAGAAAACGATACTATTGTAGCTTGAAGATCCATGTCTAGTTTATCGATAATTGATTCTGCCTCAAACCTTAACAATATTTGGATTCTTTGACTCATTTGTACAAGTAGGATATTGATCTGTTTTGCGAACAAATATACTTCATCATAGGATTTAATAATTCCACCATTTGTGTCGTTGAAGATACCATGTACGTCTATATAATTTGGTATGGTATATTTAAATAACCCCCATTTCCCTGATTTAGTTTCTTTCTTCAATAGAATATAATGTGGCTTTTCGTACCTTGCTTTGAATTGATTGAATACATCAAATCTAATCCCTAGCACATCTCTTTTCACTTCAATAACTTTGTTATCTTTGTTATACTCCAATTCACTCGGATCTACCACTGGAAAAAAACTTATGCCGTACATTCTAAATATGTTCTCTTGTAAAATGGGCTCGATGTCTTTACGATCTTGTTTATCAGCTTCTGAATGATGTAACTTCTGTTTCCTCTTAGAAGGTGATATTAAAATTTCCGTATCTATCAAATCACTGACACCTTCATCAAATAGTTTGTGTTGCACTAACGGCTGTGTATTTAGAACCCATTCATGTTCTGGCATATCTTTTAAATTCTTCAACGGCGATGGCTTAGCTCTTTTTCTCGGTGTTTGTGGTGCAGCAGATTCATCCTCATCTACCTCAATAGCTCTTTCAGCTTCATACCCAAGTAACAACTCACGTAGTTCAGGATTATCATTGAATATGTTGTTGAACTCGTCCAGCCTTGAATCACCGCTCTCTAGCCGTACAAACCTCTCGGGATGTTTCAATTGAGTACGCAATTGCTCCGATTTTTCCTGCAACTTCTTCACTTCCGCATTTAGCGCTTCAATATCCTGTTCCAATTCCTCAATACTATTGGACTCCATAATATGTGAATCCATCTTTTTTTGGGAATGTACAATAGTATAACTCTTCCCTATTTCATAAGACTACCGTCCAATACAAATCAATATTCAATGGTGTCTGGCAAACAAGAAACTATAAACTATAAATCATAAATCATAAATCATAAGTCATTAATTAAGTTTGCTTTATTTACTTTTTTTTTTGAACAATGGCTCCGAAAATCGCCAAAAAATATTTTTTCATGCGATGAGCTTAATATTTTTTGGCGTAATAGCCTTCTTGAAATAGTGTGAAAAGTCTGATTTAATGCTGGAATTTGTGTTAGATGTGGAGGTTGTAATCTTATTGTATTGGATACCTTGAAGTTGTCTTTGCACTGTGTAGTTGAATATGGAACTCTAAAAGTTAGCTACTTTGCTTTTCACCCTTTTTTTTTCATTACACTAGTTTGAAGCATATTTTGTTTAAAAAAACTTATATAATTGAAATTCTTTTTATTAACGAGAGTATATATATAATGATGTATCAATTGTTGGATGAAGTTATAATTTGTTTCATTCTTTGTTTTACTTTCTAAATCATATGATCCATTTCCTGGCTTGTGATGGTGGAAACCCTAGTGCTGGTGTCGAGGTTTTCAGACCCTTCCTGGACAAGTGCAAAAAATGCTGCTGCATGTGCTACTTTGTTGGCAGGGATACAGTAGCCTAGGAAACTTGATCCTGGAACTCTATAAAAAACTCTTGCAATTAAATCAGAAGCCCTTACAGTAATGCCACCGGTTCTGAGGTCATCTACAAGGCATTCCAAGTTCTGCAGAATGGCCTTTTTGTGTAGCAAATATTTATCAAGGAGTCCTAGACTGGTGCTGATAATACCATTGTTAGGGAAGATGTCACTATGTCTTCCTACTAAGGGACCAGGTCTCAGTATAGTTAACTTTTGGATTGGTGGTGTCATTTCATCTACCAATGAGGTCTCCAATTTTTGTTTAGCTTTGAAATACGGTGAAAATCCACTAATTACGTTATTGTTGAATGCAGTAACTGCAATTACACATTTCCTTCCTGTGTTGTTGAAAGCTTTGGCCAGATCAAAATTTAATTGGTAATCAATATCATTGTAATTTGTGTTATTGATTTTATTCTTGGCCGCAGTGGTTCCCATTGTAGTTATCATTACCTTCACATTTTCCAACTCAGGAAAGCATCTTTTTATTGGCTTTTTATCCTTAAAGGACACTGCTTCAATTTCTTTTGAGAATATTATTGGTAGTAATTTTGGCCACAGGAAGGAGTTCTTTATAATCAGCTGCGCATGGTTGAAGATAAAGTTGAATTTCAAACATTTCCCATCGATTGTCACGAATTCAAGATAGTAAATATATTCTCGACAGAAATATTCACCACTAATATTTGTACCACCTATGTTTTTAGTTTTCTCTTTATAATATAAAAACCCATCAAATAAAGAATCATTGTATACTTCATTCTCTTGCTCAATTTCAAGTGGGATGCAGGTACCTTTTGAGTAGTGATATTCACAACCACCAAATTCAAAGGGTTTAAATTTAGCAGGTCCAGGAATCTTCAAAAATTTGGTAATAGATTCACCCATTTTTCTGTTGAAACAGTAAAAAGTCATCTTGAAGGTAATATTTTCCTTGCCTTCGTTGATGGTCTCTGTTATTATCTGTCTAAGACTGGTTGAATGGTCAATGTAATACCTAGGATCTAACAAATAGTCAAAGATCAAAGATCCTGTTAGACCGGTTGACCCAAATATTAGAACATTTCCTTCATAAGATTTTTCAACATTTCCAGAACAGTCTTTACCGTCAAGATTTGTGGTGATCATATTTTAGTTACTTTACACAAGTGTTAAGACAGGAGTTATTAGTTGCAATAAACGGTTTATAATAAAAGATGCGTTTTTTTATTTTTAATTTAATTTATTTTGTTTATAATTATTTTAATGAAAGTATTTAGAACTTATTTCTTTGAAAGCCCTTGACACAAAAGTGAAAACCGCTAATACTATAGTACGATTTCAATGAGAAAAAGAACTTTTGGTGTTATTAATGATGATATGATGATGGATTCTGAATTATACAACATTTATATACTCAAAATTTGTAGTATTGGCATATATTAGTATATAAGTTGTTATCGGTTTCTTTTTCAGTTCTTGAAGCCTACTTCTCTTGGAAGTCTGAAGCTGCAACAAAACATAGGTTTGGTTGGTGAAACCTTTCTAACCAAATGAAAGCTGACGCCATCAAATGGAAGGACTTCTTCGGCACAATCTAGAGACTCTATGATTCTTCTATATACTCTTTGGTGTAACTCCTCCATTGACACTTCCTCTCCATTCTCATATTTTTCGAAACAATGTACATGAACATATGGCATGACTTCGTAGTCCTCAGGTGGACAGTTCTTATATATGCCATTGAAATGACCAAGGAATGATATGGCAGAATCTGGTAAATTCATTACGTAATGACTTATAGTTCTTGGAATTTTAAGTTCTTCGTATTGTGGGCCCTTCGCAATTGGTTGTTGGTCCGTCATCTCGCCAGACTTTCTCTTCTTTCTCCTTGGTTGTTTTACAGGAAGCTTCAGTATGTTGTCGTTATTCCTTCTTACTTCATCTAGTAGAGACGCGGACTTTTCGATAAATTCTGCACCGTCATAGTTGAATGGAATTACACACTCACTCACCTTATTAATCTGAATATTTTCTTGTAAGTATTTGAAACTCTCTGGGTTTAAATCATTGGCCAGCACAATAACATTCTTCTTACCTGCTGGTACTGCAAAGGGACCCACACCTGCAAATACATCACAAACAATTTCGCCTGTCTTGAAGTAATCCGTAACTAACCTTTGATGTTCAGTATGTAGTCTCGAGTTCCAGTAAACTTTGCTGAAATCAAATCTGAATATACAATCAGATTCCCTTTGTTCAACAATCAGGTTATCGCTCTTGCCGGCAATGACCTTCATGGGGAATGTTCTGAACTTGGTGGCGATAGAGCTGACTTTATCAACGACACATTCGATTTTGTTGTTCTTGTCCAGGATGACTTGACCAATCAGAGAGTCAAAGGGTTTAAATTCGCTCCGCAGGTTCAAGTGAGCCACATGACCAGTAATGGTGAATCCGGTAGGAATTTCATCCAAAAACTCCTCCGGTAATACACTTCTTAATATTTCTTCTGCTTTCCAGAAACTGTAATCCAGGGTGTAAAGGTATGGGATAATCTCAGCATCTTTCTCCTTCAAATAAGCCTGAGCCTCCGCAGAAAGCACTTGTGGAACGTCTTCAACTTTCTGAACTTGTTCATTCAAAAGTACACCTTTAGTCACCAATTGGTTATCACAAGCTACTTGTTGTGATGGATCATGGCCCTCTGCATACTCCAATTTGACTACATGTGGAATTCTTGGAACACGGAGAATGCTCTCCTTGTGCAGCTTGGAGAACTCGCTGATATTACGTGGATCAGGGAACTTTACTGCACACAATGGCACTTTGGTAACGAAGAAGTCACGGTTAAGAACCTTCATAGACCTGTCTACAGGTGGCTGGTACTTGAATTGCTGACTCATTGCTCTTGTAAATATCTGTATTCGGTGTCTCAAAGCAGCAACTCTAAACATCCATTGACTAGGGCAGAGTAGATAGTAGCTTACAAGACTAAAAAAACTTGCTATTTTATGATTTATCTCTCTTTGAAATAGAGCTCATCGCATTTAATTTTTTTTTTTTTTTTTTCAAATTTTTCAAAATTTTTCAACTTTTTGCGCGATGAGCTTTGCAATGAAAAATTTCAAAAGCTTCTTTCAATTTGAATGTGTTAATAATGGATATTTCAAGTTTGGAATATTCTAACTCACTAAACAGTAATTGAAGCTTTGGCAGCGAGATATTTTGTGGGGCCTAATCTTTGATCTGAGATTTTTACCAGCTTGATATTTGCAAGAATAGTTTATTTGATGAGTTCTGTTATTACTGTGACGAAGAGACAAGGTGGTTTCCAATACTCCTCTCTTGGGGATGATTTCGAGGATAACGATGCGATGTCGTATGATAGTGACAGGGATAGTGGTGCAGAGGAAGATGTGGAGATGGATTTGGGCGAGGATAACTGTAAGAAAGGAAACTCTGATATTGTGACCCCTGGTGAACTAGTCACTGATGACCCTGTTTGGATGAGAGGTCATGGTACCTATTTCTTGGATAACTTGACATATTCTTCTGTAGCAGGTACGGTGTCTCGTGTGAACAGGTTATTATCGGTTATTCCATTGAAAGGTAGGTACGCCCCAGAAACTGGTGATCATATTATCGGACGTATTGCCGAAGTGGGGAGTAAAAGATGGAAAGTTGATATTGGTGGTAAACAGCATGCAGTGCTTATGTTGGGTTCCGTTAATTTACCAGGTGGTATTTTGAGAAGGAAGTCTGAAAGTGATGAATTACAAATGAGATCCTTCTTGAAGGAAGGTGACCTACTGAACGCTGAAGTACAATCTCTATTCCAGGACGGTAGTGCCTCCCTCCATACTCGGTCTCTAAAATACGGTAAACTAAGAGATGGTATGTTTTGTCAAGTACCTAGTTCTTTGATTGTCAGATCCAAAAATCACACACATAATCTTCCAGGTAATGTCACCGTTCTCTTAGGTGTCAATGGTTTCATATGGTTAAGGAAAACTTCGAAAATGGACCTCTCGAGGGATGCACCTCCAGGTGGTTCTACGGGAGCTGGTAATGACTCGGTTAGGGGCCCAACTGGTGCCACTACTCTAAATCCATCTTCTAACGTATCCATCACAAGACTAGAAGAGGAATCCTCATGGCAAATATATTCTGACGAAAATGATCCCTCTATCTCAAGTAGCATAAGGACTACAATTTGCAGATATGCAAACGTTATAAAGGCATTGGCCTATTGTGAGGTTGGTATAACACAAGAAAGAATAATTAGCGCTTATGAGGCCAGTATGGCTTATCAGAATGTGGGGTCCCTAATTGAAAGAGATGTTATGGAGTCGATTGGTAATGATGTCATAACAGTAGAAAAGATGAGAGGTTCTAATCAATGAAGAGGACGTTAATCCCATCCAATTGCATGAATCTTAATTAAATTTACATGATTATTATATACTTAAGTATCACATTTCCTATTTACAAACACAAATTGTTCTATAGACTATTGACAAATTCACAGATACCTTGTCAAGTTTAAAAATGGAGCTATTTCGATGGCTCATTTTTCATTTTCCTGGACAAGGGTATTCTGGTCAGTTACAGTTTGATTATTTTCGTTCTTTGTATTTTCTTCATTCATTTGTTGAATCTTTTCTCTTAAACCAGATCTAAAGTACTTCTCGATAAAACCGATCTCCTTCTTTTTACGGACATCAGATTTCTTCTTCGCAACAACACACCAAGTAGTACCCAAATGAGACTTATGCTCCTCTACTATGTCAAGACCCGAATCATCTAAAATTTCTCCCAGGTCTAGATTCCAACGACACCCCCAAGTCTCTAGTCTTCGCTTGGCCCTTTTATCAAGAATTTTATTTATCAAACCGAGCGAACCTCTTCCATGCTCAAGGAGAACAATACGACCACCAGGTTTCAACAATTCTTGGAAGTTCTTGAGTGCTTTAACAGGATCCTCGTGTGAACATAAACCAAACGCTTCGATGATAGTATCATACTGAGTCTTCTTTTTTTGTTTCTCTTCAGCGCTCACCAAGTCGACCAAATCTTCAGCTCTGCCTTTAACAAAAGCGACCTTTTTATACGTTGGAAATCTATCTCTAAATTTCTTGTTGGCAATTTCTAACATATTTTCTGAAGAGTCTAAGAATGTTATAGAGTTAATTTTGTCTGGGTTCATGTATTTTATGTTTCTACCAGTACCACATGCAACTTCCAAGACGTCACCTTCACAATGTTTCATCAGCCATTTCCTCTTCCTCCCCATCAAAATGGCTCTTTCTTCCTTATTTATAGCTTTATCATACTCTTCGGCCTTATGGTCGTAAAATTCTGTGGTATCATGGGCGGGAATGATACTTTCATTTAGTCTATTTTGATCATTATTTTCTAGAACCATACCGTCAAAATCAGTGATACCGTCCTTTTTCAAATTCTCATATTGTTCTAATTTCAATTCATCACGTCTCCTTAGTTTTCCTCTTAGCTCCTTGATTCTCAAAGTTTCGTATTCATTAATACCTGATTCCTTTGCTTTTTCTTCCAACTTTTCTAATTCTTTCTCCTTCTGGAAAAGTTTCTTCGAGAAATAGACACCGTAAATGAGAAATACAGCATATATACCAATCATATATTTTGTCATACCCTTTTGAAACTTCTCAGAACCGGCAATGGCAGCCCATCGGACAAGTCTATACGGTGATTGTAACATTTTCTCACGTTTCTCATGGGCCAGTTCTTCTTTAGTTTTCGGCCGTTTAACTTTAGATGTCGGTTTCGGAATATACGTCTTGATGTCAGAATTGGAAGATTGGAGTCTGACTCCACTCAATAATACTCTAGTCCTAAACAAAGCAGTGACTCGCCCACTGCTCATTGAGCCTCTTATTATTCTTGAAACAGGCAGCATCTGTCGTCGTTATTTTATTTACAGTATCTCCTGCGTCAATGCCAGCTTGGTTAATATTTCGAATTCAGTGGTATGAAGTTTTGCTGATAGTAACACCTTTCAAATAGCTAGGCGATGCTATTCTACCACTGGTTATACATCCTGACTTTCAACCCTTCAAAATGCCAAAGTTGATTATTTTCGGCCGGGTTTAAGCGAACTTTAAAAAAAAAATATGGCTCTTGAGGAATCGATACAATCAAAAAAATAAAATATTTAAAAAATTTGATAATTCAATTGAGTTACTAGTTTGAAGTATTGAACAAAATATATTGTTTTTATTATAGTCGTTACGTATAAAGATCATAAGAAAGTTTTCGTAGTTGAATAATAGACTCAGTATGTAAAATTTGTACAAAAAAAACAGAATAATAATATGAAAAGAAAAAAAAAAAGAAAAGAAAATTAAGAGATAAAAAGTAAAGGATGAAAAATCTATCTTAAAAAAAGCAACTTCAAAACGTTAATATATTTTCCTATATCTGGAAAGAAATGTTGATGTTGTTGCTGTTTGTTTTTGGTTTTGTTTTCAAGTTTAGTTAGGTGGGGTTTTTTTCGTAGGCTTCATTAAAAAAATAATAAAGGAAGAATCAAATGGTTACCTCAGTGGTTACCAAAAAAAAAAAAAGATTGCGCTTCCTCCAAGAGATTTGAGATCAGAAATAAATAAGTAATCAAAATTATATTGATTATGAAAATCTAGTTCTTTGGAAGAGGCTTGCCGTTAGCGAAAGTAGCAGCGACAATAAGTGGGAAAACGATGGTGACATCAGCGTATATCTTAACGGACTTGGCTTCGGCCTTGATTTTACCCCAAGAGACAGCTTCGTCTGGTCTTGCACCAGCATCAGAACCATCAAATTCTTGACCAGTGTTGATGTAGACGGCATAGTCAGCACCGTTTCTCATCAAACAAGCGTTGGCGATATGATGCTTGATCAAACCACCACCCAAAATAATCATACCGGCTCTTGAGGCTTCCATGGACATGGAGTTGATCTTTCTGATATCGGCGACAATGTCCAGTCTTAGTTGCTTTGGAGCGGCCTTGAAAGTGTGGAAGAACAACATGTCACCGATGGACCCATCAGTGATAGCTGGACAGAAAATAGGAATCTTGTTCTTGTGAGCCCAGTAGATAACAGAGGACTCATCGTTGATCTCCTTACCCAAACGGTCAATCAACTTGGAAGGAGTAAAAATTGGAGAGTCGACATCGGTGTTGGCATCTAGACAGTCCTTACCGTGCTTTTGAACGTATTCTTCTTGTTCCTCCAACATCTTGTCGAAGATTGGAACAATCCATTCTTCAAACTTACAGTAGTTGTCATTTGGAACCAACAAGTTACCAATACGGTTCATACCTTGGTCACGTAGAGATTTACCTTGCAAGGAGAACTCACCTAGGTATGTTGGAGCAAGACACTTGATGATGTCTTCTTCAATACCACCTGCGGTGGCAACCAAGGCGTCAACCATCTTGTGCTGGACAAGATATCTTAGAGTCTCACGGACACCAGAACTGATCAAGTTAGAGGTGTAACCCATAAAGACGGTGGTCTTCTGGAAACCCTGGTCGTCGAATTGACCCTTTCTGTCATGCTCTTCCAACTCATCAATGTGCTTACCTCTCCACGACCTCATATCATCAATGATATCACAGGCCTTACCTAGAGAGCTGGCTTGGAACCCCATAGTCTTCATAGCATTGACCAAATCAGAGGCTCTCATATCAGTAGCCTTCTCCTTGGAGTAGTCAATACCCTTGACCTCAACGAAATCATCAGGAACTGGCACAGAGGCCTTCAAAACAGCGTCTTGTAAAATTTCAGGTAGCTTATCGTTAGCAGACATTATCGAGCAAAAGTAATGTATGGTAGTTTTACTTGCAAATATGAAACTATAAGCAAATTCTATCTCGAGGAACAAGATACAATTGCACCAGCAAAAACCACTAAATATTGTTTTAATGAAAAGAATTTTGGAAAAAAAAATTCTGAGCTTTTGAAGCTCATCGCAAAAAAAAAAAAAATTTTTTTCAGAGGGTTGGCTGCGTGCTACGGCCGTTTCTGTGATCAATGGGCAAACTTTTGAATGATTATTGATCAATAAAGCATATTACACAAATACGCTAACCCCATATATGATTAGCAACATTGGATGAGTTGAGACACTGGGAATAAGTTGTTGTTGTTACAGCTTTTGTTCCTTTTTTTTTTTGTTTTGAGATGGAGATTGTTGATGCTGGTGGAGCCAATGTTCTGTTGCGACGTTTGGATTCTCGCACCGGGCATGATAGCAATGTTCTCTACCGATGTTGTATACGGTATGGATCATTGCGGCGTAATAACCAGATGACAATTGATAACTATCAATACATATCTGAGGTCGTATCCCCGCTACTTGGCAAATTACTGGTGCCATTCGAGCTTGTCA
Organism: Nakaseomyces sp. UFMG-CM-Y6046; assembly: GCA_030571395.1. NCBI lineage: Eukaryota > Fungi > Ascomycota > Saccharomycetes > Saccharomycetales > Saccharomycetaceae > Nakaseomyces > Nakaseomyces sp. UFMG-CM-Y6046. Next base: position 215,586 of record JAJLXT010000004.1, on the reverse strand, counting down.
CATTGCAACTGGATGAACTTGGTGATGTGTTGGGAGATTACGTTACTGATCTTGATGATACGGTGATCATGAGTTTTAGGATGCCGAATTTGAAACCATTGGAGGTATATGGGAGCACATCCCTTCGTTTTGATGATCATTTTACTAAAGTTTACTGCAATTCACACCGTGACCATATTTTGCTGGAGATCAAACCCAAATGGTTGCATCGTGATCCACAACTTTGTAGAAATTGTACACATAATGTTATGAAAAAGCGCAACGTACCGTACTGTTACTCGCTTGTAGTTGACGATCCAGATCGAATACAGAAGGTCTTGGACAGTACGGGGATTGCTTACCCTAGCGAGTTTGTTACAGCCCTTAATAGGTACTTGCATCGAAGTGACAACTTGCTAAGCGTACTCCGTGAGCTGCAGTGTTTATTAGATCAAAAAACACCTATGGCTTCAATTCATACGTTGGATGATGTAACTCCAGAACTGTTACTGAACATGACTATAAGAGATGTAACATGTTTCATTGAGTGGAACGGGCAGGACCCCAGTTCAGTAACTGTAAATATTGTAGATGTTGACAAAAAACCCATAGCAAAGTGGGAAAACTGGGTCAAAGTATATAGGGATCTGTATAACTGTAAGAACAAAGTATGTCATACATAAAAAAACAAAATAGGATAAGCAAGTGACTCTCACTATCTCATTTTTTTATTTGTTTGCACTCCCTTAATATTATTAATGAACTGCTTGTGATCATCGACTCAAAAACGTTATATAAGGCACTGGAACTAAACATAAAAAGAAAAAAAAAAAGGAAAGAAGGAAAAGAACAAACTGGTACCTTTTATATTACTAATACCTACTATAAATGCTGAATAGACATACAGTGACGACAGGTATCAATCAATGCCCAAGCATGGTTTTGAGGATGAAGAATATGAAGAAGTTCAGAATAAACGGATTAAGTTAGCGGATGATGATGCCTTGTTCTTTTATGATGGTGACAGTTCAAGCGATGAGTCAGATATAGAGTTTACAGGTGAAGATGTACAATCTGAAGAAGAAGAAGAGGACGAGGGTGATATCAATTGGGAAGATGTTGATTTGAGTAAGACGGTAAGTGTACAATTCCAAAAACATGAACCTCGCAAAAGAAGAAAAGAAAGCTACTACCATAAACTAAAATATGGACTACATATTGCATCTATGCCAATTTTGATCAGTGATTTTATAAGAAGAGTGGAATGGCTTGAGGATGAACGACTGAGGAGACGGCTGAAGAGATCAGTACCGAAACTCATCCAAAAGAAATTCCGTAAATGGTATCAAGAGTCGTTAGAAAAGCGGATAGATTCGTTAAGAACCTTAATTTCGGGGCTTGTTATGTGGTTTAGGACGCACTATAAAATTAACAGTAATGGATATAGGCAAAATTTTTACCGACTACACTTCCTGAACAATCTTAAGGGGGATCATAGATATCAAAGAACATACAGATCCATTCTCGAAAACCAAGAGCAATTCTATGGTCGTAGACCGAATCCAATTAGTGATATCGAAAAGGTCCGAGACTTTGCCAGGAAAAAAATGGCTAACAGAGACATATTAACGTTGTTTTTTCTTTCAATACTGAGAGATTTACTCCCGCAAGACGTATTAGCTGATCTAACTATATGCTTTGCATTACCACTCCATAATTTTGATATATCACCTAGGAATATTACTAAATTAGCTCTCAATGATGTTGGGAAAGTTCCCAATCTATACGATTCAGACCTTCTAGAACCTTATTTCTGGATAGAACTGAGAACCACCGATGAACCAGAGAAATTATACACAATTGACCCTGTGGTGCATATTGGAAAAGATGATATAGTATCAAAATTTGGAATAGATGAGCCAATACATATATTTGAACCATTAAAAGATCTACGGTTGAATGTAACTCAGTGGTTTCAGTATGTTGTAAGTATTGATTTAAAAAAGAAACAATTACGTGATGTTTCCCCTCGTTATATCCCAAATTTGTGTTATAGATATTTTGATTCCACAGTATCTTCAATTGTGTCCAGATCCAGGCATTTTAAGAGCTCTTGCTTCTTTAACAAAATCAAGGATTCATTCAGTTGCACAACGGATGATAATTATGAATTAATGAAACAAGTGGCATTCAAAAATTTTACTTTACCTAAAAGTTATGCCGAAATTAAGCGATCAAATAATTTTAGAACCCCAAATAGCCTGAAGAAAAGCGAAATAATGAAAGAAGGTTGTAAACCATTCACGACGATAAAGATTGGTAAGCACAAGGAAGCGTTGTACTGGAAGAACGATGTCCTCTCACTGAGAACAGTCCAACACTGGTTCATGCTAGGTTATTCTGTAAAAGATGGTTCTGAACCTTTGCGACTCAAAAAGTACTTCCCTCGAAACAGAAATACCTCAAGTTATCAAAATGACGATCCGTTGTTCGTAAGAGAGCTATTCTCGATAGAGCAAACCACAAAGACCCCACAGTACCCTAGTTACTATGAAGATCAATACAATCAAAGAAGAGTTATTACAAATGTGGATTTCTACAAGAACAAATACAAAAACATCGAAATTTACTCGAAAAATGTGATCCCTACGGGATTCAAGATGACAGAAATCTACGACAAAGATACTGGAACAGATATCAGAAGAATAATTAGACGCTACAACAAGAAGATACACAGGAACAGAAGGATCAAGTACCTGTATACAGTCAGTGGGTTTGATTTCAAACAGAAACCGGGCCAGGCTGTCCCAGTCAAAAACCATCTCCTGATGAATTGCGTCCATTTCATCAAAGTGCAACAACTGATAGAGCAAAACAAGATAGTACAGTCCTTACGTCAATGGGATGACCTACTGGCGAAATTGAAAATCAAGAGTAACCTGGAGTCCCGCTATGGAGATGTGTAGCATAAAATAATATATAACGAAATAGTACACGTGCATAAAATTTTCATAATTTTTTCTGTAACAAGCAAAAAAAATCAAAAAAATCAGAAAATTAACTCCGCACACTGTGTGGAATGAGATGGGATGGGGATGAGGGGAGGGCCATCGAGTTTATCTTTCAGTACCTTTGATTTACGGTTATATTATTTACGCAGATAAATCGAGTTGATGAAATACATTTAAGTAGATATACTTGTAAGGTTGAAGGTTGAGATTGCATATATACTATTTCACAGAAGAACTATAGGGGATAGGTTTCTCTACTATTTTAAGGGCATTTGAAAACTGAATTAAGAATTCGATAGTAATTCGCAAAACAAGTTTTGATCAACCCTATATTTTCATTTTAATTATCGATACAAGATAAAAAGACGGGGAAAACACTTCCAAGATTATAACATTCGTTCAGTGAATTTTTGATATTTCAAAATTTGAGGTATATATAAAGCAAAGAGAGGGAAGGCCAAAAAATAAAAAAGAGTGAAGAATTTGATATAAAGGGAGACAACTAGCAACCAAAAAGTAAATACAGCAATTGTTACTTAACGACAAATACAGTTTTATTTTAAGTTTTTGTTTTTTTAATAAAGAAAAGAAAAAAGAAATAGAAAATAGAGTAGTACAAAAGAATTATGCCTGGGGTGACAAGAAGGAATTCGTTTATTAATCAGGAGGCCTACTGGAAAACGGATGGAGACTCGCAGAGCTGTGACAGATGCAGTGACAAATTTACATTTTTATCCAGACGACACCATTGTAGGTGTTGTGGGAATATTTTCTGTAGAAATTGTACTGCAAATTTTGCACTGTACGACACACAACGGGTGAAAATAGTGAAGAATCCAGATTATTACTGGGAATACCCCCCGTACCGCACCTGTGACTCCTGTTTTCAAATGCTACGCAGCCAGGACCTCATATCGTCTAAGTACCATTACGAGGAAATCCAATGCCAAGACGAGAATACCCCAGAGCAATCACAAAGACAAGAGCAGAGAGGAGAAGAAGAAGAAGAAGAAGAAGAGGAGGAAGAATCTGAGTTCTGTCCCATTTGTAATCTCGACCTAAGAACGTTCCCAACGGAACAACTCAGAGAGTCCCATGTTATAGAATGTATAAGCATAGCTGAACAAACGCAACAGCACCACTTAACCGATAGACCCCACCAAGAAGAACAAGAAGAACACGAAGAACAAAGGAACGAGGAGGAAGACAACTCACTGCGCTGTCCCACACTTCAGAACCGAATGCTCGTGTACAAGATCCCAACCCCCACTGAGAGCGGCGAACAAAAAGAGTTTCAAGAATGTCCGATATGTTTTGAGGAGATGCTCCCTGGCGAAAAAGTAGGGCGCCTCGAGTGTTTGTGCATGTACCATTACGGGTGTATACGAAGCTGGTTCAAGAAAAAAAGGAAAGGCGGGGTAGACCACAGGAACTTCTGTCCCATTCACGACGCCATTACATTCTAACATATATATATATATATATATAATTGCATTTCTTACATATTGAAAATAAACAACTTTATATCATGAACATTTTCACATCAGATATCGATACCATCACCATAAAAGATATCGATACCATCATCATCAAAGCGTTGATAGCATTACATGGCCTCGATACCATCAATGGTCTCGACTACCCTCGACATCTTTGTAATAATACCCATTTTTGAAAAGAAAACAACATCCACATGAACTTAGTAATACACCTTATTCCCTTGTTTGGAACATAAAATCTCCACAAAGTAAAAAAAAATGAACAAACACCTACGTCACCCATTCGTCGATATCGGTCGAATTGAAAAAAAAAATTTTTTTCTCTCGCTTGCTCGCTCGCCCTTTGTTTTTTTTTTTTTTTTTTTTTTTTGTATGGGAGTGTGGAACAATGGGAGAGGGGGGGAACACAATGGGGAAGAAAAAATATTTTTTACTCTAGATTATGTAAGGGTGACGACAAAAAATAAATTGTTTCATAAAAATAGAAGTGGGCTCTTTTTTTCGTACTCGCTACGTGTGAATGTTAGAGAGGAATTCTATCGGAGCATGATTTTAATTATTATTTTTTTTTTTTTTTAGTCAAGAAAAAGATAGATACACACACAGTGTGAGATTTCTTCCACACCTCTTCCCATTGTTTTCCATTGTTCCATATTTTCCAGATACGGTGATTTCTAAAACACAACCTAAACGTCTGTGTGTGGGTTTTGTTTTCTAATTATTTATTTTTTCTTTCAGGACAAATCATACATACGCAACGGTGACGTCTCTTTTCGGCAATAAGAGAGGCACCAATATAAACAAACAACCAAAATCAAAGACAACCTCCCATACAGAGAAAATCAGCTTCTCTCTCTCTCTCTCTTGATCTAGTCTCTCTCTCTCTGTGCCCCCATTGTTCCCCAGAAGTCCCCGTAGGATTACAAAGAATTTACGTTTTTTTGTTGTTGTTGTTGTTTACAACAAACAATGGGGGCCTGTACGAAAGAATGTATTGCACGGCATTTCTCTGTGAACAACTGTAATCTTTTTTTTTGTCTCTCTCTATCTCTCTCTGACACATGCCATGGGACGAGGACTTGATCCGGTATATCGGCGATCCACAGAAAGTACAGCACAGAGAGTGTGTGTAGAGCAAGATTTGTAATGGGGTGTTACCTGTTTGGGGGTTGGGGGAGAAGAAAAAAAATTAAACCGATAAGTTCGGGCCACGATATATTCTAAGAGAGAGTGTGTGTCTGTTCATGTGATTTGCACCCTTGTACGGGGGGGGTAAAGATATCATAAATTTGTCTAGACCTTTCCTTCGTGTATTTGTCATAAGACAATGTAAGTTCACACTGATTACTAATAAATACCCGTACCGGTTGAAGGGGGTGGGAGGGGAATAAAGAGAAGGTGTTGAAAGAGAAAAAGGGTTCTAGTTCTCCATGACCTTCTGTGTCTTCCCATTGTTCTCGTTCTATCGGGGGGGGGGGGGAGGTGAAATGAAGGACACACACAGAGAGAGAATCAAAAACAGGTACAAGGGAAGAAGAAATCCTAGAAATCAGCGTGGGTTACCCCAATAGAACGTGTATCGGGGACGGGGAAGGAAGGAGGAAGGAGGAAAGGGTAGGGCTATAATGATATTGATAGATTTTTTTTATGTGATTTTCTCTCTCTATCTGTGTGTGCACGGGACTTGCACACCGTGCTACATGTTTCTCGGTGATTAGGGAAAGAAAGAAAGAGAGATACAACACACAATGATGTCATCATATGGAGAGAGAGAGAGATGGGAGAGAGAGAAACACTCGTAGGAGGGTCAGGAAAGAGAGAAAGAAAGAAAGAAAAAAAAAGGCTAAAAACAAATTGGGCGAAGGAAAGAAAAAACGAACCTAAAATATTTCTCGAGAGAGAGAGGGAGAGAGAGAGATACGCAAAAAAATAAAAAAAAAATTTTTTTTCTTCTCGCTGGAAATTTTCTTGAAGGCGACGAACGAAAAAAAAAACTTTTTGCTGGGGTGCTTTTTTCTTTTTTCTCTCTCCCCCAGCCCTTTGTTTGTAGAAGAAAAAGAGCAATAATGAAGGGATTATTACCAAATAAATTTAATTCCTTTAATTGCGATAAAATTGTGACTACCTTCTCTTAATTTAGATGCGATATAATATTATTATGATTGTCGATTATTAAGAAAATTGACATTATGACAAAATAATAATAAAAAAAAAAGGAGGATATTAAACATATAAATTTATTTTTTAAAATAAAAAAAAAATATATATAAATATATAAGAAGGAGGATGAATTTAGTAATTCTATTAAAAGAAAAATACTTTTCTCCACCCTCCATCGCAAGGTAAGAAAAAAAACAAACTTGAACTTATAAGATCAAGAATTGAAGAAGCTAAAAAGACTTAAATTAAATTAAATTAAAATTAATATTTTTAATTTTAGCAAAAAAAAATTTTTTTTCTTTGTCTTAAATAAACAAAAGTGAAAAATTTTTTCCTTTCAATAACAGAAGGGAGAACTTAAAAAGACAAGAGAGAGAGAGAAAGAAAAGAAAGAGAGAAACTAGAGCTCTTAGTCATCGCAAGAACGTAAACTAGTACAAGACAACAACAACAACAACAACAACATATGACGCTGGATAGTCCTACTGCTGCACAGCTTAATTCGTTGAGGCTGTCGGATGAGATAGCCAAGAGGCAACAGATTATCATATACAGTCGGTACCTGAACAATATTGGGTATTTCAAAGACCTACAAGAACAGGAGGTTGAAGAACCTGTATACACGGAGACCACAGAGGAGGAAGAACAAGAAGAAATGGAGAGAATACAAAGGTTGTTGGAGTTGAGCCGGAGCCAGGATCAACGTAGACAACTCGAAATTGATATTGAACAAGAACAAGATGAGCTGCCGGTGCCTGGTAACAACAACAACCATCGAAGTAGTGAGCCACAACTTATTGATAGTGATGAGTCTACACATAGTGATATGAGTAGTAACTGCTCTAGCGTCTTGAGTTGTGACATGTTTCGCACTACAACGGCGAATAGCGTGTATTCCGACACAAGTTCGGAGGTCAAATGCCCTTTACACCCAAATGGTATCAGGTATAGAGTTATAGACGTATTCCTGAAAAGACCAAACTGAAAAAAGAAGGGGGGAGGGGAGGGAAGGTTTAAAAAAAAAAAGATTTTTATAATGAAACATTGATGATACATTAACCACAAAATCAATTTATTTTTTTTTTTTTTTTTTTTTCCTACGACGAAATATGACCCTATTAATGACCACGAACTACGTTTAAAATGAAAACACTTTCTCTTGAGAGAAACAATACATTCCTATTCTCATGGTAACCAAAATATTTTTTTTTTATTTTCATTATATTATTTTTTTATTCGTTTATCACTACGAACTTTGACAGTCAAGCTAGTGTATTACAACTAAAGATATGGTATCCAGGAAATTAATAATACAAAGGACATCTCGATTACCAAGAACAACTGAGAAACAAAACAAGCCTACTAACAATTCAAGATAGAATACAAACTCTTTTATTTTATTTTTTTTTCTTTTTGAATCCCTTTTTTTATTTGTTAACAATCAAATCAAATCCGCTTTTATATTAATAATATTCCAATTATCTGAAAATTCCTGTCGCTGCTGCATTTGTATTTCAACTTACAAACCTTAGCAACTGTTATTTTATTCTTGATTTTTACTTTTAGACCAAGACCTCATCTTTGATAGATATTCATCCTAGAAAAACTAGGATTATTACCCCATGTTCAATTTTTTTTTTTTTTTTTTTTTTTTTTTTCTTTATAGGAAGATAAAAAAAAAGAAGTCATATTCATCTAAACATTTTAGAGAAAGACTAGATCTTCAACAGAACAATGTCGATTCTATTTTTTTTTTTTACTTAGTTTTTCATTTACTTTACGATTCCTCCATTGTTATAATATTATATTTAGAAAAAAAGGACTATAAAAAAATTATGAATAAGGACCATTTACGTCCAGTGGAGAAGTAAATAAGTATTAAAAATTTCAAATACCATATTCTGTTAACTATTTTTTCTTTCCAAAAATCAACTCAAATTAATTTTTATTAAGGTGCCTTAACGTCGTATTCGATGTTGCTCCTGGTTTTATAGATTTCTTTTCTTTTTTTGTTCAAGTATTTCAATTTTTTATAAAGAAATTATACACGTTATACCATGTTATATCATATTTTTTTGTTGAAGAAAAAAATATAGAATTAATGCACTATAACTAATGTTAATATCAAATACAATTTACTTGAATTAAAACCAATCATAATGCACAGGAATATAAACAAAAATAGTGTTAATGCAATCAAAATTAAGATATCCTTGCTGGATGATAAACATTGTTAAATGGATGGGAATGAAACAAAAAAAAAAAATGATAATGATTAATATTAGCAAAAAACCAGAAGTAAATAGATGTTACTGATAAAATATTAATAGAAGGCTAAATGATGGTAATCATCTACATGATATTCTTCATATTTTCTAGGACTGTGATCGGTGTCCTTGATCTTTCTTGTCACTTCTTCCAAGTCAAGTTCCAAGTAATCACGCATAAACTTACCTATTTCAATGTTCTCATGGTTACCTTGTAGTTTATGCAAAATTTCGTGCCAGGTTTCACGTCTGTTAGAATAGGCGTAGATGTTCACATCAACTGCACTGTGTCCGTGAGTCGTCCATCCAATCTGTGCACGGAATGAAATCATGTCATTTAATTTATATCCTATTTCTTCCATATCCGTCATATTTGCAAGTGCATCGACCTCGTCATCTGTGTAGTCTCCAATATTCATCTGATTTTCAAGAATCTCTTTTCTAATGTATTCTCTCTTATCGTCTTTCTTGTAGTTAACAATTTGCTTCTTCAAGTACTCGCCGGAGTGCTTAGAATTGAATAATACTTCCGGGTACCACACATATTCTGGATATGTAACAGTGACTTGCCTTGAAGTAACTAGTCCACCAGTCTCGTGGTCAGAAGTGGAAATGATGACTGTCTCTGTATCGGATTCCTCCGCAAATTTAAGAGCTGCCTGGAATGCTTTGTCAAAAGCAAGAACCTCTCTGACCTGTGCAGCCGGATCGTTTTGATGACCAGCATGATCAATCCTGGAACCTTCAATCATAATAAAGAAACCCTCCTTAGAGTGTTTAGTAGCATGATCCAGGGCAGTCAATGCAGTTATGGTTTGCTCTTCCAAGGAAGGATACTCAGAATCAGAACGGTCAATATCGAATGGAATATCGAAGTCAGCAAACAGTCCTAGTAATGGTAATGAGACATTCTTACCCATCTGTAAGTGATCAAAATCTTCACGATTTCCAGCGTATTGCCAGCCATCATCAATGGCTTCTTGAATTAGGTTTCTCTTGTCCTGACGTAGACCACGGTTCCCATACCTGGTATCTTCGGTACCACGTGGGTAGAAATGAGTTCTACCACCACCCATCATCAAGTCGACCATTCTTCCTAATGGATAATTACCCATCTGATGCTCTGCAATCTGATCTTCCTGAAATCTATAATCAACATGAGAACTAAAGGATGCAGGTGTTGCATCAGTGATACGTGTAGTCACCACCAAACCGGTTTTATAACCTTTTAATTTAGCTGCCTCCAAAAGTGTTCCACATGGGCTCTTGTCGGGGCCTACACCAGTACCACTATTGTATGTCTTCATAGCACAGGCAAAGGCAGTAGCACCAGCGGATGAGTCAGTGACTAAAGAGTTTGCCGATCTCGTTCTAGATGAACCGATAAGGTGTTTGTCCAGTTCCAGTATATCGTCTATCTCCAAGTCATTAACGTATTGTCTATAAGATCTTGTCAACGATAGTGATGCTGGTCCCATACCATCAGTCACAAAAAAAATAACATTCTTTTTATGGCTCTTACTGTGCTTTTGAAACCTCAAACTGTCGCCAATGACGCTCGACCCAAAATATGGAACCAGGGCCATGCAAGCAACTAAAGCCAACACAAGAAACCTCCATCTCAATACTACTCTCCTCCCACTAGAACCACCACTAAGAAGTGACACATGTTCTTGCCCCTCACGAATCATACTTCTCTCTTTTATAGTAGCTTTTAACTTTCTTTTTGATTATCTTACAATAAAATATCTTGTATCCCTCTCGAGTAAAAAATAATAATAGTTGTATATACACTGCTGTGATATTAGTTATAAAGTTCTTCTATTGTTTTCTTTTTGCTTTGTTTTTTTTTTTTTTCAAATCTTTATAAATAGATTTTCGGAGCTTTCTTCTAAGATACTACCTTCCCTACTCACATTTTAAAAAAAAGAATAAAAAAAAGAGCCTTAAGGGAGAGAGATGTTACAAACCCCTCACCTTACGTGTTACACGTTAAAAAACAAAAATAAAGGGCAACGGCTCAAAACAACAAAAAACAACAAACAAAACTAGCAAACCGGTCCCCACCACGACTGCTGGTCAGCCAATCCACATTTTTTGTTTCCTTGCTCAATACCCTTTTCTTCTTTTTTAGATAGTAACAGTTTCCCCCCCGGGGAGAGGGCCTCCGGTAAACTTTACCGTGCTGTGCAGCTTTTTTATTCGTCATTTTTTTCTTTGCAGCCCTTGAGAGCAGAGAGAGAGAAAGCAGAGGCGAAGAGTGAGAGAGGAACTGGTAAAAGATCTATAATGGTGTTCCGGGTAACAGTCAAGATCTACCTTTGTCAGGGTAAAATAATATCAGGGTAGGGTAAATTTATGCTTTCTGCTAGTTGTACCCATTGGTGTTTTGTAAATGGCATGAAGAATCATCCGTTCTTATATTGTTATCAATTTAATCTCTCTTATGCCTGGGTTTATATGCTGCTGCGTAACGTTTGGTAAGTTCTTGGTCTTTCTTGAGCTGGTCTCGCAGTTTGTCACATTCTTGGTCTACAACTTCATCGGTCCATTTTTCCGGGTCGTTGTCCTGCATATCCTCGAGCTTGTCTCTCAGTTCACTCACTCTCAGTTCTATCTCACGCCTGCGTTCGTGGTCCAGCAACACTCTCTCCTTATCGTGACCTCTCTTCTTCTCCTTCTCCTTCTCCTTCTTCTCATCCGTCACCTTCTTCTTGTCCACAGCTTTCCGCAGCTCATAGTTCTTCAACCTCACTGCACCAGTGCCATCTCTATCCACCTTCCCACTGTTCTGTGCCAACGACTTCTGCACATACCCCGAGGTACTACTCCCCTTGGCACTCCTCAAACCAATCCTATCAGACATCAATGTATTGAAAAACAAAGTAATGCAACAACAAATGTATTGACAAAAGTAATCCAACAACAAATGTATTTAAACTGTAATGCAACAACGTACCGTAATGTTAATAACACAACTATACAACACTACAAAGAACATTAAAAGATCAAAAAAAAAAAAATTTAGCCGCCGATACAAGAAAAAAAGACAAAAAAAAAAAAAAGAAAACCCCGGGCTTTTTATAATCACCCACACACCGGACCAGAACCAGAACCAGAACCAGAACAAGAAGAAATAAAATTGAATATAATTTACCCGGGGTGTACCACCACGAATACCATGCGTGATACACGTACAATATAATATAACCAACAACGATACAGACACACCACAAAAACTGTATAAAAGCGACACAAAAAAACAAAACATAAACGCGCTGGTGTGAGGCACCAGAAAGCAAAAAAAAAAAAAAAAATGAGGCAGCAAGAGAAAGCCGTCGGCTGCTGCTGCGGTGTGTTCTGGGGGACACACAGAGAATATGTGTCAAGATAAAAATAGAGAGATTCAAGGGAAGACGTGCGGGTGTTTCTGAGATAAGACAGAGAGAAACAGAGAGAAACAGAGAGAAACAGAGAAACAGAGAAACAGAGAAACAGAGAGATTATCCCTATAAATAATAATTCCCAGTAAAGGGAAAAGACAACACCCCCACAGAAATCACTGTGCAACCCACGCTATTTTTGTTGGTAACACGTCGACCAGAAGAAACATTGGAAAATTACACAGTGACACAGTGAGCCACACAGTGAGAGAGACGTAGAGAGAGAGAGACGCAGAGAGAGAGAGAGAGACACACACACAGTGAGAGACAAGCAACAGTATATGGGTCTCTCTCTCAACTGCAGGAAAAACAAAGTGAAAAAAAAAAAAGTATACTATATAAAGAGAATCAGAAATATTTTTTTGTTTTTTAGTTGGCGGGGTGGTTTAAGTTTAGATTTGGGTTTTGGATTTTGGGATTTTGGATTTTGGAAGAGACATACGAAACAAAAACGATAAAATAATGGCTATCTTTTTGTCGAGGAGGCTCATAAGGACGTTGACCATCTTTGTGGTCAGTCTTATGTTTGTGATTGTGTTGTTGAGCAGTCACGAGTCCAGTGCGCAGTATGTTCCTACGCCGTTGAGGGTTAACTTGGGTCCTATGAGTTACTTCGGTAGTGTTGCGTCTGATGAGGAGATCGAGAGTCAGATCGCTGACAATGTCACTCCTCTTGACGAGTCCAAGGAAGAGGAGGAGAAGCGTAAGAAGGCCGAGAAGGCCAAGGCCGATGGTAAGAAGGTGCCTGATCCTAAGGAGGACACCGAGGAGAACAAGGCCTTGGCTGACGCCGCTGAGAAGGCTAGTGGCCCTGTTAAGGCTGCCGTCAAGCCTCTGATGGATTACTTGAAGGAGACCACTTTCAGCAAGAAGGGTAAGAAGCCTAGGGCTGCCTTCGTCACTCTGATCAGAAACGGTGAGTTGAACGACATGGTGGAGAGTATCAAGAAGATGGAAGAGAACTTCAACAGGAGACACAACTACCCATGGGTTTTCCTGAACGAGGAAGAGTTCACCCAGACTTTCAAGGACACTGTCTCTAGACTGGTCTCCGGTCCTGTCCATTTCGGTTTCATTCCTAAAGAACAATGGGGTTACCCAGACTGGATTGACCAAGAAAAGGCCGCTGAAGGCAGAAAGAAGATGGTTGAGAAGAACATCATCTACGGTGGTTCGGAGTCATACAGACACATGTGCCGTTTCCAATCCGGTTTCTTCTGGAGACACCCACTTCTGGACGACTACGATTGGTACTGGAGAGTTGAACCTTCTACCAAGATCACCTGTGACATCCCATACGATCCATTCCAGTACATGCAAGACAACGAGAAGGCCTACGGTTTCACCATCTCCATTCACGAGTACGAGTTGACCATCCCAACTATGTGGAAGACCATCACTGAATTTTTGGAACAACACAAGGACTACATTGCCAAGGACAACTTAGCCTCTTTCATCTCCGATGATGAAATGATTTCCTACAACTTGTGTCACTTCTGGTCTAACTTTGAAATTGCCAGTTTGAACTTGTGGAGATCTCCTCAATACAGAGAGTTCTTTGAGTTCTTGGACAAGTCCGGTGGTTTCTTCTACGAAAGATGGGGTGACGCTCCAGTCCACTCTATCGCTGCTGCTTTGTTCATGCCAAAGAGTGCTATTCATTACTTCAACGATATCGGTTACTACCATCCTCCATACCATAACTGTCCAATTGACAAGGATTTACACTCTGAAAGACTATGTACCTGTAAGAGTAAGGAGGATTTCACCTTCCAAGATTACGCTTGTGGTAACCAATACTACAGAGCTCAAGGTATGAAGAAGCCAGCTAACTGGAGACAATTCACTGAAGACAACTAAGGAATTGAAAAAAAAAAAATATTTTTTTTTTTTCTTTTCTATCAACTGTAATTTGTTCTTCATTTTATGAACACAATGAGCTGAACGCTCGCATAACTGTTTAATCCTTCCATAATATTTTAATATTTTTTTTAGTTGGAAGGCAATTGTATAACAATATAAGTTCAAATGCCATTTTAGGACTGACTTTTTAAGTACTAGAATAGTTAACATTGTAAACCTCAGTTTTTTTTTTTAGCTCCCCGGGCTCAAAGATAAATAGATAATCATTTTCGCAATAATTCATATAACAATTCTATTTCTTATGGCTGTAAAATATCGGCGTAAGTTAGCTACCAGAAAATTTATATGTCATTCGGTTAAACTAGTTTAGAGACAAATGGATTTTACAGAGATATAGATTAAACTGCCGCAAATAAATAGTATATTTATTTATATAGACCAATACAACTAATCAGAGAAAGATGAGTGATCAAAAAAAAAAGTGAAAGATGGAATTGAAAGGTAAAAATTCATTACGTAGCAGAATCTCAATAAAAAACTCTTGTTATAAATATCAACTATTAGTTTTTCGATTTTATATTAGATAATCGAGAAGACCTAAATATTTCTTCAGGTTTTAATGGGTGTACAGGTCCAAAGATATCAACAGGATCAATGTATTTTTGATCGATCATACATTTCTCAAGATTCGCGGGTTCAGCCCAACTTGCCAGTACCTGTGTTTCTTCAGCTTCGGAATCAGAAGCTATATCTGGTAAAGTACAATTTGTATCTATATCCCGAGTTTTTTCATTAATATCACCAATAATTACTCTGTGATCTACCGTGTCGATCGTATCAAGTATCCTTTTATTATCGATATTGGCCTCTATTTGTCGGTGCCCTTTTTCATGATACCTCACAAAGTTACTCCCATCTGATGGTAGTTCTGAGATATTAAAACTATTTTCCTTGACCTCATTGATTGTTTTCTTCCTTCTTTTTGCTTCCTCGTTTATTTGAGATTTTCTTTTTTGTTTGGTTTTTTTCCTCTGTTGTTCAAACTGTGTTCTCATTACCTCTGACAAACGTTTATTCAGCTTCTTCTTCAATTCAGTTTTCTTTGATTCCAATGTTGGCATGAGTTGGAAGTTTGTGAGTCTATCGTGTTTTGTTTGTACTTTTGACTTCATTGAATGAATTCTAGGACTTTTCTCCACACGGTTTGGGGACCCTCTTTGCACCGACTTTAATAGACTGGATTTTGTAGGAGAAATAATTGATGACGAGAGAGACTTTAAAGGTGTGTTTTTATTTTGAACATCTTCTTTTATCACTACAGTATCCTTTGGCCTATGCTGAGAAACATGCCCCGCTTCATGTTTTTTAACTGTTGGCTCATTATTTGAAATCTTAATTGCACTGATCGATGTAGCTAAAGAGGACCTTCTCATAACTGGCAGCAAAGATTTCCTTAGTTGTGGTGGCTTTTGCTCTTCCAGGCTAGATTTTGTAAATACTGGGTCTTTCTTTACATTATTACTTTTATTAGACGAAACAAATATATCTCTCAATGTATCCTGCATCGAGGTATCAACAGTTGATTTCACAATACTTGTTCTATCTGTTTTGAAATTTCCGTTAGACAGCCTTCGGCTGTGATTTGATACTGCACTGTGTTTTTCCCCACCCTGTTTAGATTTAGAGATCTTCTTCTGGAATGATTTGGTAGGAATAGATGAAAGCCTCTCAAATACACTTGGGTGAGAATTAGTGCCACTACGAGAAGGCAATCCATGATTACTTCCTATATCATCTTTCTTCATTTCTGCACCACGAATCTCTTTAGCTGGTTTTGTATTATTAATTTCATGCATATCTGATTCCTTACTTGCCTCATTTATGGGTTTAGCATTCAATGGTTTCCCCGTTTTGTTTTCCTTTTCACCAGGGGAAGACTTCATAACGAACGTTTCTTTGCTTGGTAGTGGTATGAACATATTTGATTTCTTTCTCGATGCTCGCTCACTTTCACTCAAAGGTTTAGTGGATTTAGTGTTCTGATTTGTGAGTTTTTCGTCCGTTGTAAATTGTAACTTCTTCTCTATAGCAGGTTTGCTTTCAGTAAGTCTCTTAGTGGTTTCTTGGAATATATGGTTATCATTTGTGTGTTGTATACTTATGTTTTGAAGTGATCTATCAGCCTTAAACGGAGACCAACTCGATTGTCGATCATTGACGACGCCTTTGTGCGCAGGTGAACCTACATGTTGAGATGGACCATGTAAACGGTCTCCATCCTGTACGACACTCGACTTCCTCTCTTCATCGTGGACATCTTTCTCTTCAGATATTGATTTTGGAGTCACATTCGGGATCATATCATGCCTCCCAGATCTAGGTGTACTCACAACCTCTGTACTGGGTCTCTCCCTTCTCTCTGCACTATTGGTCACGGCCACTTTAGTAGCAACCGTGTTCTCGGGACTCATCGATGTGACATTATTGCTATTTGCCAGAGACCTGCCCACCATTACACTTTGCGGCACAACATCAAACCCTCTCAACACGCTATTTATCGCCTCTTGCCCCTCATCACATATATTATTAAGCGCGTTCAGTGACTCTATAATCGATCTGGACCCGCCAGGAATCGCATTTGTCTTCTTCTTCGCAGCTCTCAGAGTCCAATCCATCTAAATCTAGACCATCCAAAATAAAAACCAATACTAAAACTGTGTTTCTAATATGCTGTTCAAAGTATTTGATCCGAATAGAATGCAAATAAAACAGTCTGAGATCTGAAAATAGGTTTTTAAAATCAAATATTGAAATTCTGAAAAAGGAAAAACCCAAAGGACAAAAAAAATTAAAAAAGAGAAACCCAAAACGAGAAAAAACACTCCGGTTCGATTCCTAGGAGAGGCAGATTGTACTTATCCTGCTACAAATGAAGAAGCGGCTCATGTAAACGATAATATTGAATATCAATCATTAAAAAATATACACCCATTTCTTTTTGATCAAGTTATAGTAGACATTTCAATTAAACTGGCAATGGTTGTCGTATCTTGCAGATAAAAAAAGTCAAAAAAAGAAATATTACTTCCATCGAGATTCGAACGGATGCGGCTGAACTTTTTTGAAAAAAAAAAATTTTTTTTTCTTTCTTTGGTATTCAATGTTCAAAAGAATGCGATGAGCTTGGACATTTATAAAAGCAATACATTATATTATAGGATATATATCATACAATAGTATTATCTTCGGGAACTTTCAGTATAAATCATTTGAAATTCAATAATGAGTGGAAAGAAGGAGTATAAGAAACCACAGAAATATGTGCCTGGTATCAATGATCCAGTGCTTCCACCACAACTGGCAGAGTTTCAGGACAAGTCTACTGATGAAGTTCTTGAAGAATTGAATAGGATGCCATTTTTCATGACTAAGCTGGACAACTCCGATGGCGATGGTGGTGCAAATGTTGAATTGGAGGCTTTGAAGGCGCTGGCATATGAGGGTGAGCCGCATGAAGTGGCTGAAAACTTTAAGAAACAAGGTAACGATCTATACAAGGTGAAAAGGTACCGTGACGCAAGAGAGCTGTATACAAAGGGTATTGAGATGAAATGCGATGTAGCAGCTATCAATGAGTCATTGTTTGCAAACCGTGCTGCTTGTGAGCTTGAATTGAAGAACTATCGTAGATGTATTAATGATTGTAAAGCTGCATTGGAGAACAATGCACGTAATGTGAAGTGTTACTACCGTATTGGTAAAGCGTACATGTTGCTTGGGAAGCTACCTGAGGCTCTTGAATCCATTGATTTTGGCTTGAAAATTGATGGAGACAACAACTCCCTGAAAACATTGAGAGGATTTGTCGAAAAGAAGGTTCAAGATGAACAAGAGAAAGCAGCAAAGATTGAACAAGAACGTAAAAACCGCGAAGATATACAGACTATGCTTGATAGCTCCAAAATTCTTCGAAACATTACAGATATTTCCACTGCCAGTCCGGCGGATTTATTGAAAGGTGCAAAGACACGTCTAGAAGACCCGATGGATCCAGAATCCCAGATGATCTACCCTGCGCTAGCAATGTTCCCGCTATCAGACGAGTTCGACTTTATAGCTGAAGTTGGCGAGCTGACAACAGTTGGCGAATTGATTGATGTCTTGATGAACCGTCCTGCAGATTGGTTTGAAAAGCCTGAACATGAAGGCTACAACTCAAAGATTCTGGTTGCATACATGGAGACCGTTTCTGGTGGTCTTGTTAAAGCTGGTAAGAAGATGACCTTCCACGATATTCTACGGAAGGAATCCCCTGATGTACCTCTATTTGATTCTTCTTTGAAGGTATATCTCGTACCGAAGAAGCGCAGTGAAGAGTGGATTTCTAAATGGGATAAAGTAGAGGCTATCAAGAGGCGTACCGGTGCATAAGTAAATAAATAATAGATTTACCATCTTAAGGTCTATATATAAGTTACAAGAAGAATTTATCATATGAAATAATCCAACAGCGTTGAAAAGAAGTTTTATACGCAGATACGATACACCGTTGTATGGAAATCACATTATATTTATGAAGAATCTTAGGAAAAGGTGAAAAACTTTCGTTAAAATACATAAATATCGTAATTATGTATGGTATAAATTTACACAAATCTTTTGTATTGGGGGTATTCAAATTGTTGACTCTTGATAAAAAATAATTAGAAATAGTCTCTTGGAAACTGTCGAATTCGACAAGCTATAATACACCAACTACTATGATAGTTGATAAGAAAATAAATTAAACTTAGAGAGAAAATCAACATTAAGATTTAAATAAAATAAAAATCATTAGTAATAAAATAGTTCAATGGATATTAATTTTGAATATTAAAAAAAAGAAAAAAAAAAAAATCAAGAAATGTCTATAATGTAACATTTTATTGAAGAACATAAAAGCATGACGAGAAAGAAGAAAATAATAAATAAGAAAATCTTAGTTTTTCAAAAATAAAAATTTATTACTGAGTTACGCTTAAATTCACCTAAAACATTGATCACTGATGTCTGTAAACTTGTTCTAAGTCTATCAGAGGTGTTTCATATTCATTGGTGTCTGCAAATACTTTACCTTTTAAGTCAATATGATTCATTTCGGCAAATTCGGACAAGCTTCCAAATATACCAATAGTGTTTCTTCTAATTTGTTCATTTGTATTGTTAATTGTGTCCTTGGGTGATAGCTCATGTTTGTATTTTATTGGTCCTACGGTAGGGGAGGATAACATATCAGCCTTGCCAAAAAAATGTGTGGGTGTTTTTGGTGTTTGAGGTAGATACAATTCTTCAGGAGAGCTCACAGAAATTGCATAACTTTTTCTATGCCTTGATCTTGATCTGGTAGGGGTAAGTGGAGGGGGTGTTATGGATTTAGCAAAGGATTCAATAGAGTTTTCTGAGCTAATTGTATTCCTTTCTCCATATGTATATCCTTTCATCTTCTCACAACTTTCATTAGATGAAATGTTACGGGAGTTCGTTGCAGCCATCTTTGGGGAAGCAGATAGACTTCTTGAATCAGTTCCATCGTATCCTTTTTCAATATCTAGAGGTTTTGGAAAACTGAAAGCCCGAAAGCGGGAGGATGGTTCATGAGAAATAGGGTATGGGTTATTTTGGGCGGTTTCTAGTAATTCGTCTTTTTCAAAAATGGGAGAATTAATGAAGTTGCTCATTAAAATACTGTTTTAAAAAATGTTTGATGACTACCTTGTCGTTTCGGTTGATAAAATAATATGGATATAAAGTCAATATGTTTTTTTAAAATGCTGGTTGAATATTAGTGAGTCAGGATAATAATTAAATGAGTGGCTTTACTGGGGAATATTTGTAAAGAAAGGATGAATTAATATTAAGTCGAGAAGTTGGGATTAAAAAATGTAAATCAGCGTGTGGAGTTTTATTTTTCTAGTATTTAAATAATAGAAAAAAAAATGATTAAATTTAAATGAGGGAACGAATGGATGAGCACCAGGAATATGATATGTCTTTTATTTCCTTTTTAATATTATAACTGCAGTCCTTTTCAATAATGGAAAAATGGCTATCTCTCCTTCTATTTTGATTGTACTATGATAAGATGCGGTTTATAACGATACCAACACCCTTTGTTGAACAACAGAAATACTAATCTCCGATGTTACGACCGTTCCAATCAAAAGAAAAAGACTAAAGCAAAAATAAAATATGGCTGCAGCAAGAAAAAAATAAAATAAATTCCTAATAATTAAAGTAAAACAATTATAACTCAAGTAAATGGTTTAATTGCCGTTCAATAATGAAATGTTGATTTTATTTCTTTTCAAATCCAAAGAAGTGCTTGTAGAAATTTTAAATAAAAAAAAAAAAAAAAGATAAAAAATAAAAAAGAATGTATTCTTCTAAAAATTTTGATCTGCAAAAGTCGCTGGTGAACTCTTAGCTTGAAAATATAATGAATGTGTTGAGTCAAATGATTTTCCTTAGTAGTAAAAGAAAGAATCAATAAGAATAAATTAGATACGAAATAAGAAGATAATAATTTAATTTTTAAAATGGAATCATAAATTGAGATCGAAATTTAATATTAAATAATTTTGCAATCCATTTATAATATTTTTTTTTCCTTAATTTCCAAGTAAAAGATATTGAAGAAAAAAAAAAAGTAATTTATGGAACTGATCTCCTACCTCCTCTTTGTCTTTTTTAATTTTTTTTTAATTCTGCAAGATGGTAGATGTACTACAATACATTATCTACTAGTCAGGGAGTGGGGCTAGGACATATTATTAGTACAATAATTAATATTATCAGTGTTTTTTTTTTGGTAAACGGAAAAAAAAGAAGAAGAAGATTGTTATGAACACACCAATTCACACATTCCAATTGAAGAACACCTAATTGAACTGTACGTTGATCTCTCTTTGAAAGAAAAATGGAAAAGAGGAGACAAAGTTACAACGAACCCTTATGGAGCGAACAATCGCAGGCTCAAAAGAATCCGATGGCTTCATAGAAAAAGCAATTCTATCTCTTCTATCTCTTGTTCATAGTAAGTACTATTCCTAACTAGGATACAATGAGGAGTGTATATATTTAAACCTTGGGCTAGTAATACGGAAGTATTTTTAACCTCCTTTTTCTTTTTTTATTAGTACCCTAAACTATACGGATTTTTTTTCGATTTCTTATTATAAAATAAAATATATAGGGCCAGAGTTTCTACAAATGTAAAAATAACCGAAAGCGGGGGCGGGGAGGGACAAGGAAGTGTTGAAAAGGGGAGTGGAAACCCTCTTACCGTCTTGTAAAAAGGATGACTTCACATTTATTCACACTAAGTAAAAAAAAAAAAGAAAGTAAAAGCTACCATCACATCTCTCCATGTGGCCTTCTCTCCGAAATCAACGATATTTTATTCACTCAGAGATATTTTCTATTAAGAAAACATAAGGCCAAAAAGAAATACCAAAAAAAATAAAGGGTGATGGTCTGACGATGAGTTCCGGTAAGAATCCCTAGCACTAAGAACAGCAGAAGAAGAACAATACAGTTCTAGAATACGAAATAAGAAATAAGAAAGAAAAAAAGGAAACACATCATCTTATGTAGTTGTATAATACGTATATTTTTGTTCTTTAGTAGATCGAAGAGTTGAGAGAGGCTTTATGAGTAAGTGTGTAGGTGTGTGTCTATCTCTTTGTGTTGTGAGTGAGTGTGTGCGTGTGTGAGTGTGAGTGTCTTTCTCGCTATCTACCCATCTCTTATTTTTTTCTATCCCTATATAATTTTAATTACTTTTTCGGTGAAAAGAAAAAAGAACATATCTAAACAAAAAAAAAAAGGATTTTCCTCGGTTCTTGCTTCGCTGTTTATTTCAACAAGGGGACAGTGGAAGATGGGGGGGGAGGTGAAGGTAGGACTAGCCAAATCGGTACACATTTTTTCAATGTGTGGATAACTGTTGGAAAAAGAGGCCAACTAATTTTTTAAGGATAAACTTTATGCCGTGTTATAATGGGAGGAAACTTTTACGCAAAAAAGTTGCCACGCCTGCGATTTTTTTTCCCGCCCTCCAACCGTTTCTTGTCTTACAACAGTCGTGGCTTTGTAATTTAAACTAATGTTAAAGAGTTAGAAAGACAATCAAGAAGTAAAAAAGAAAGAAATAAAGAAAGAGCAATGTAAAGAGGTGGCGCTAAAATAAGATACAACAATATATCGTTATTTAACACAAATTATCACAAAGAATATCCATTTCTCCGTGTAAGTGGTTTTTTTTTTTTAAAAAAAACAAACTCACTTCTTCTAGACTAAACTAAAAATAACTTTTGAATTCACATAGATAACATTACAATAAGTAGTAGCAATTACATTAATCGATTCCAGATAGGAGAGATGAAAGTTCAAGAAAAAAAAAAAAACCACTCTCGGAGAAATCGAAATAGCCCATAAACCCTCTACCTCTTGAAGATATTCCTTTATATATGTAATCTACACGACACTCATCCACATCATGCACCTTCACAATACCACGCTGGGTTTACATCTGCTCCCCCATACCAGCAATAATAACAATAATATCAGCAAACTGCTTGCCTTTTTTGCGTTTATAGTCATTAGTCCATACCAACCTGCCCAAACAAAAAAATTAACACATATAAAATTACCCTGCCGGCCGTATTTTTTTTTTTTGCATTTTGTGCTGGGCTCGTTTGTAATGAGTTTTTGTGAAGTTCAAAAGAGAAAAAATTCCGCTGGGTTATGGGAAAGTACCCTGCGGGGAAATACTGGTGTTTCTGCGGTAACGGGATTATGACGTTCTTTTTTTTTTTTGAAAAACTCAAAGAAGAAGCAAAAAAAAAAATAAAATGATGCTGGTTTCATAGATTGTGTGATATACTGAATATCTGTGCTTGCTTGTATATCAATTGTTTATGTACTGGTATTATAGAGACGTCTCTCTAACTTTGTCCAAAGCGGGCTATTGTGGAGGGGGGATGGTTTTTTTTTTTTTTTTTTTTTTTTTTTTATTTCAACCCTTGTAGGAAACCCGTATTGCATATGTTTTATTACTGCTGTAGCTCTTTTGTACCTCTATCCCAAATAGTCTGCTAGCTTATGTGGAGTATGCATGAGATCTAATACTTTACTTCTATTTTTGTAAACAAATAAACACCAGACAAAAAAAAAAGATAACAACGTTGAAAGATATTTTGTACTGGTTAGAACGCAGCTCACTTTTTAATAATTTGATTATTTGTATCATTCCCTGTAAAGTAGCAATTTAAGGCGGAAATGGTAATAAGAAATTCGCTGGAGATGCTAGGGGATTATTAATTAACCAGGATTAAAAATTTTTTTTTCTTCTTCTTCTTCTTTTTATTATTGTTATTGTTATTGTTATTGTTATTGTTTTTTTTTTTTGGTCAGGTACAAGCATGAAATGTGTCAGTTGTATATATATAAACCATTTGAAGATTTACTAAAAAAAATTAGAGTACCTTCTAAACATCCCTTTATTAAAGAACTAATAAAAACAAAACGAATTATTCAATTGTGAATAAAAACACATATCCATACATCATATTGAAACGGAAAGTTGGTGTCCATCTATTAATTTTTTTTTCTTAAGTGAGGTCTATTACAATAATTTATATTAATAGCATTTTTTTTTTCTTCCAAAAAAAAAAAAAAGAATAATAATAATAATTACAATCAAATTATCGGTAACCCAAATTTTTGAAAAAGTAACTATAAACAGAAACATTGTTCTTTTAAGAGTTTTACCACAATTTTTCAATTAAAAAAATTCACAAAAAAAAATACAACAATTTTTCTTTCTTTTAATTAAGAAAAGATCCACTCCTTTAAAAAAACATTCATATTTTTGTTTTCTTCTTTACTTGCAAAGAAACAAGCAAAAAGAACAAAGTATCGTGCATAAGCTAATAAAATTATATGGTATTTATTCAGCTACAAAATTAATTTCAATTTTTTTTTTTTTTTTTGACAACCTCAAATTTTACAATCCATTCGTTATATTAATTTACAAGAAGATAGAAAAAATATCAAAACCGATCTCATAATTAACTGTCATCTTCATTAATTTTTTTTTTTCACCTACAAAAATTTAACATTCACTAAAACATATAATCTGGTATTAAAATCCATCCTTTCTTTTACTTTGACTACGTTTTTTTTTTTAACTATAGTTTGTGACATTCGAATTGACCAACCTATAATTAAAAATAAGAACAGAAAATAAAAAACCAGCATAGAAATAAACCTACAAAAAACACTTTTTTAATAACCACTTTGCATAAATCGTTTAATGATTTATCCCACAATTAAAAACATGGAAAATGGCTCAATTAAGAGAGTCAGAGATATTCAACAAGAACACTCACCTTATGTCAGACCAACAAAAAAGATAACTCCAAATTCATCTCATGAAGATCTTTCCTTAACTTATAATGAAAGCAATCTGTCATTACCTGAGCCTACTACACCAAAAAGTAAGCATTCTTCCTCCTCAAAATTAAATTTTAAGAAAATATTTCAAAGAAAATTCTCTCATCCTAAGTTAAGTCTTTATTCCTTAAGAACTTCTGAGGAAAATTTGCTACAAACCAATTTACCAACACCTATTAGCACCCCTACGAAACAGGATAACTTATGGTCTTCTCCATGTAGTTTGAACTCATTAACTTCTATACCAAATTTTGAAGAATGTAAAAATGAAAAGCTAGTCAATGATTTTTCTGAGCTATCAATTATAAACTCATGTGACTCTAGTCTATTATCAGTTGATAAACCTCATAAAATATTTGAGATACCTGAAATCGTTGAGAACATAATGACACAACTGTCGCTTATGGACCAAGAAACCATAATTAATAACAAAAAGAAACATAAAGATACCAAAAATTCTGCGCTAACCAACTCTCTCTCTAACTGTATCTCCGTTAACAAATTATGGTTCCAAGTTGGTAAACATATTCAGATGGAAAACTTGCATTTTTCCTCAGCCATTAAATTTCAACAATTCATTAATCACAGTACCAATGTTATTGCCAAGCCAAATATATTCATTCTACACAAACTAAACAATCTAAGGGAGTCTGATATTATCGGTTTAGAATCCTTGGTGGACCCAAAGGAGTTAACCCATCTAGAATTTTACGTTTGCCCAAATATTCTACCTCCTGTCAGCTGGTTTCAAAATCTTTCAAAGTTAGAAACACTTGTTCTACCTGGTAATAAAATGGTTGATGACAATTACTTGATTCAAATATCCAGACATCTACCAAACTTGAAGACAATTGATCTAAGAGCTTGTGATAAAATAACCGATGCAGGTATAGTTGCAATTGGTACACACTGCAAGAACCTAGTAAACTGCAATGTTGGGAGACATAGAAATGGATCCAAGATAACCGGTCTTTCAGTCATGGCATTAGCAAAACATACAAGAATTGAGACTCTAGGTATGGCTGGATGCTCTATCAACGATGCCTCTCTTTGGGAACTAGCACAGATTTGTGGTAAAAACATAAAGAGACTATCTTTGAACAATTGCACCCATTTAACCAATTTCTCTATCCCCATGCTTTTCGCTTTCAACTATTTTCCAAACTTGAGTGTTCTTGAAATTAGAAATCTCAACCAGATAACTGATCTACGTCATCTTGTAAGATTCAAGTTATGGAAGCGCTCTATGAACATACCCGTTTTGATTGAAGGCTGCAGCAGAATATCAAAGCTAATCAGCGTTGAAGAAGAAAAACTGAGAGCTCAGAGTTTCAAAAATGCTAAGAAGGATATGACTGTATGGGTCAACCAAACAGACAATATAGCAACAGCCAATACATAATCGACTATGCCAAACCACACCTCGGATGTCATTTTTATTTTCCTTTTTTTTTATCAACGAATTTATGACCACTTTTTCTGTTAATTGAATTTCTTTTTTGTTTTCTTTCTTTCTTTAGTTTATAATTCCAAAAATAAAATATAATCCCGTAAATAAATAAAACATGTATGATAACATGCTTGAAACACTTATCATCTTACTCAAATCGATTCATTATATATCAATATAATTCAAATAATCACATGGAATATAATGTAATACGTTATGCCTTGCTTGTTTTTTTTTTGACCGACTGAGAAAAAGGGTACGCGGTAGCAGCTATCTGCAAAATATAACAACTCCTCATCGAGTAAAGTGTTGGTAGTTAAACTAGAATTGGTGTCAATTGCCCTCAATAGTCTAATAAGTTTATAATTGGCTACAATAAAATTCAAACAAGATGACTTTTGTTCAAGAATTAGAGGCTGCTAGTCAGAACAGCAAGGCTTTCAACGTGTTTCTATGGGCTGTCTTCGCCTATGGTATCCTGAAGATGGTTCCAGCTTTCCTAAGACTGGTATCTACAGTTTTGGATCTATTCGTGCTACCCCCAGTTAGCTATGAAAAGTATGGTTGTAAGATTGGCGACTACGCCGTTGTGACCGGTGCTAGTGATGGTATCGGTAAGGAGTTTGCATTCCAATTTGCCAGTCGTGGATTTAACATGGTATTGATCTCCAGAACCGAGTCTAAGCTTGTTGCACTAAAGAAAGAAATTGAGGATAGATACCATAACAAGGTTGAAATTCTGGCCATTGACATTGCCAAGGATTCTCAGGACAACTACAACAGGATATTCACTCTGTGCAAAGACCTTCCAATTTCCGTTTTGGTTAATAACGTTGGTCAATCCCACTCTATCCCAGTCCCTTTCTTGGCTACCGAAGAGGAAGAAATGAGAAATATTATCACCATCAACAACACTGCTACCCTAATGATCACCAAAATTATTGCTCCAATTATCACAAAGACCGTTAAGAACCACAGAGAATCTGGCGACAAGAAGCAAAAGGGCAAGCGTGGTTTGATCTTGACCATGGGTTCCTTCGGTGGGTTGATTCCAACCCCATTATTGGCAACATACAGTGGTTCCAAGGCCTTTTTGCAAAACTGGTCCGCATCTCTTGCCGGAGAGCTAAGCAAGGACAACGTCGATGTTGAATTCATCTTGTCCTACTTGGTCACCAGTGCCATGTCTAAAGTCAGAAGATCATCCATGATGATCCCAAACCCACGCACTTTCGTTAAGGCCACCTTAAGAAACGTCGGCAGACGTTGCGGTGCCCAAGAGAGATACGCCACCATTACCCCATACTGGTCCCACGCCTTGTATCACCTAGTCATCGAGGAAACCCTTGGTGTCTACTCCAACCTTGTCAACGAAATCAACTACAAGTTCCACAAGTCCATCAGAATGAGAGCTGTCAGAAAGGCCCTAAGAGAAGCCAAACAGCAGTAAATAGAATATATGTAAAACCACCTCCTCTACATATTCTCAAATAAAAAAAAAAAAGAAAACTACTTATTAAAACATTCCATTATGTCATTATAATAATATAATAAATGGTTGAACCCTAACAACCCACGACCCAAACCCTAATAACCCTAATATACATTTTTAGGGTTTTCGTATTTCATTAAAATTTTTTTGGTCTCGAGGCCACTTCTGTTTTTTTTTTTTTACGCGTTTCGGCTGTAGGGACAGAAGGGAATATCGAGACCCTGTATAAATATATATATATAAGTCGGTTAAAGTTGACTGAAGCTTCTTGAATGCAGGCGTTAGAAAGTGCATACGACGTTAAGTAAGGAATTGGAAATTGGAACTGAAAATAGCACACACAAAGAGATGAGTGGAGAGCTGGCTAACTACAAGCGATTGGAGAAGGTGGGTGAAGGTACGTATGGTGTTGTGTACAAGGCGGTTGATTTGAGACCTGGAAAGAACCAGCGGATTGTTGCGTTGAAGAAGATCAGGCTGGAGAGCGAGGACGAGGGTGTTCCGAGCACGGCGATCCGTGAAATTTCGCTTTTGAAGGAGTTGAAAGACGACAACGTTGTGAGGCTGTACGACATTGTGCACAGCGATGCTCACAAGTTGTACTTGGTGCTTGAGTTTCTGGACCTTGATTTGAAGCGATACATGGAGAGCATACCCAAGGACCAGCCGCTAGGGGACAGCATTATCAAGAAGTTCATGATGCAGCTGTGCAAGGGTATTGCGTACTGCCACTCGCACCGTATACTGCACCGTGACCTGAAGCCCCAGAACCTGCTGATCGACAAGGAGGGGAACCTGAAGCTAGGTGACTTCGGGCTGGCGCGTGCGTTCGGTGTCCCGCTGAGAGCATACACGCACGAGATTGTCACGCTGTGGTACCGTGCGCCGGAGGTGCTGCTGGGAGGCAAGCAGTACAGCACCGGCGTGGACACGTGGTCCATCGGGTGCATCTTCGCGGAGATGTGTAACCGCAAGCCGATCTTCAGCGGCGACAGTGAGATCGACCAGATCTTCAAGATATTCCGCGTGCTGGGCACGCCCAACGAGACGATCTGGCCAGACATCGTGTACCTGCCGGACTTCAAGCCCAGCTTCCCGCAATGGCGCCGCAAGGACCTGGCCGAAGTAGTGCCCTCGCTAGACCCCCAGGGGATCGACCTACTCGACAAGCTGCTGGCCTACGACCCCATCAACAGAATCAGCGCCAGAAGAGCAGCAAACCACCCATACTTCCAAGAGAACAACTAAAACAACAACAGAAAAATAGTAAGCATTTATATGTATATATATATATATATATATACAATGAAAGTAATAATATACGTATCACGTGATGCTTTGCATCACGTGATACTAGTTAATAACATAAACACACTCCCACAACATCCATTAGCCCCCACCCGCAAACCCTAAAAAACCAAGTAAATACAGCCACCTCAAAAAAGAGACACAAACACAGCAAAAAAAAAATAAAAGGAACAACAAACATCAGCTGATGCCCACATCACCCGTAACGACCAGAAAATCTTATCCCCCCTCAACTCAAAGAGAGCGCGCAGGGACGAAATTGGAATTACGTAATTCAACAGTCGTTACCCTGCAATTACAGGAAAAAAAGAAAAACCGGGAAACAGAACAAAACCCGCACGCAGACAATGGGGGGGGGAGAGTGTATATAGAAAAAGCGGACATGCCGAGGGGGCGTACAAAACAAAGAGAGAAACACACGCAGAGACACACGCAGAGACAGTCCACCCCCCCGCCCCGCACGAAGAGAAGAAACCATAAATAGAATGGGATCACCCACCACGACAATATAGTAGGAACACAGACACACACACACAGACAGACACCGCTCCAGAACACACAGACACGCAGAGGCCCAGAACACACAACAGCGTTAGAAACAGCTGCAGAAAAGACACAGAGATGATGGAGGGATCGACCCCTCCGGGTCGCGGGCATCGGGTGGGGATTCTCTGTGTGTGTGTGTGTGTGCGTGTGTGTGTGTGTGTGTGTTTGATGGCCCTGTGTCTCGCTGTGTGTTCCTTTTTTTCTTTCTCTTTCTCTTTCTTATTTAAGGAAGCACAGAAGTGGGAAATTATTCTTTCCCGGATGGGAACCGATTGTTGAAGAGGTCTTCACAGAAGAAGACAAGCAAAAGATGAGTTACGGGAAGGATCTGTTTACGGAGTTGAACAAGACGCCGTTGAAGTATATTATTGAGCCGACTATGGACTTGGCTGCGAGCGGGGCGAGGAAGTTTGATATCTCGTCGTCGGATAGTTCGCCGCTGAACTTGAATCTAGGTGTGGTGAGCAACACGAGTACGAGTTTGATTGGTGATGGTACTGGCAGTGGCAGTGGCAGTGGCAGTGGCAGTGGCAGTGGCAGTGCTAGTAGTAGTAGTAGTGGTGCTAGCTCTAGCTCCACTAACTTGGCGAAACAGGAGGATGAACAGCAAGTTGCGAAGAGTAGTGGT
Organism: Nakaseomyces sp. UFMG-CM-Y6046; assembly: GCA_030571395.1. Classification (NCBI taxonomy): domain Eukaryota; kingdom Fungi; phylum Ascomycota; class Saccharomycetes; order Saccharomycetales; family Saccharomycetaceae; genus Nakaseomyces; species Nakaseomyces sp. UFMG-CM-Y6046. The sequence continues at coordinate 185,446 of JAJLXT010000004.1, read as the reverse complement.
ACTGGTAATGGTGCGAAGAGAGCGAAGGGGACGAGGAAGTATGTGTGTCAGATTGATGGGTGTAAGCGGGAGTTTAGTGTTCCTAGCTTGCTGGCGCAGCACAGGAACTCGCACACCGACGAGCGGCCGTATGTGTGCGATGAGCCCAACTGTGGCAAGCGGTTCCTGAGACCGTGCCATCTGCGGGTGCACAAGTGGACGCACGCGCAGGTGAAGCCGCTCAAGTGCATATACTGTGAGAGGCGGTTCATCACCAACCAGCAGCTCAAGAGACACATCAACACACATGAGAAGCGGTTTGCCGCAAGCAAGAAGAAAGAACAGGCCTCCGCCAAGAGGATCCTGAACGGGAAGGTGAGACAGAAGAGGGCTAACAGCAAGTCCACCAAGAGTAAAGCTCCTCCTCTGAGCGATGAACAGCAAGTGGCCTCCGATATAGGCAATATCGCACTAAATGACGACCAGCAGGTGCCACTGATAGAACATGGCATCGAGCAAGAAGAGCATTTTGAGCTTGAGCATGAAGATGAACTTGAGCATGAACTTGATCATGAAGTGGATCATGAAGTAGAGCCTGAAGTAGATCATGAAGTAGAGCCTGAAGTAGTGCAAGCACCTGCGGCTTCTCAACCAGCACCACAACCAGCACCAACTTGCGGTGTGGATCTACAACCAGTACCAGCCTGTGGTGGGATACCAACCTTGCAGAGCATTGATGACAAGATAAGTGTGGGGATACTGTGTCCTTACTTCGACTGTAGGAAGGTTATTGGGCCTGATGAGGATATCATGAACCATTTGCTGGAAAAGCATTTGGTGTCGAGACTGCAGGATGACAGCGAAACTAAAGACAACGAGATGCTGTCGTCTCCTATAAGTATGACGATGCATCCATTGAATGTCAGTGATGCAGTAACCTCTCCCTCATCCGACGATAAGAGTGACATGTCGTACCAACGCAATATTAACGAGATTAACGACAAGAGTCACGAGGATGGTCCTTCACTAGACGTGAAATGTTTCAGCGAGAACGTTCCAAGGGACATTTCGTTCTACAAGGAGCACGACCACATGTACAGTCCCAACGACTCCGAGGAGACCTCGTCCTGGTGCGACCTAAGGTGCAGAGAACCGCAATGTCACGGCCAACCTTCACACGACAACGTTTTCAGTTTAATCGAGCACTACGACCAAGACCACGCGTTTATACCAGAAAGTCTTGTCAAATTCGGTTACTTACATCTATATTCCCCAGGTTTCAACGATGGTGTGTTATCAAGCTACTAAGAAACACGACATCTCTCCCCCCCCTCCCCTGCACTTCTGCTTCTCTATTCTACTTAGATGGCATGTATATAGAACAAAACAAAACAAAATGAAGGTCAGATACCCAAGAAAAGAAATGCAAGAGTAAAAAGTTATATGCGAACATGATAGAAAATATAAACTTTATTGCCGTCTCACCTCAACACAACCATCCTTAAAATAATTTTATTATTCTTTTTTTTTTTTTTTTTCCCTTTTATTATTCTTTATTATTATCATTTTTTGTTGTTTTCTTCAATTATTATTTTTTATTTAGACAAATGTTATTTTTATTTTATTTTTTCTATTCCAGCTGAAGAAGGTTTATTAAACCAAAATAAAAAGTAATAATAATCTTCAAGTTAAAGTTCGAGATTAAAAAGAAAACCAAAAAACAAAAACAAAAAAATACAAAAAAATTGAAAAAAGTTTCTAGCAACTACCACTACTGTCCCCCTCTTTTTTTTATTTTTTATTTTTTATTTAATTTATTTTGTTTTTAACAACGCTGTATTATTAATATGATTCTTATTCTATTTTCTTTCAAAAAACAATGCAATGAAACAAATCCACAAAAAAAAAAGAAATATTATGTAAGGTTTGAGTAAGCAAAAACTGTAAATCCCAGACCGACCCCCCCCTCTCTCTCGTCCCATTTTACAACAAAAAACAAACGGAAAGACAATCCCTACCTACCAACCAAGAGATTTACAAATCTACTAAGTGACAACGTTGTATGTACAACTGATTATAACATTCGCTGTAAAAAAAAAACTCTATATACTAAGAACTCAATATTACTGTACACACTCCATTACTGTACACGCAAATAGAGAATTATCAGCTAAACCCACAGAGGGGGGGAAGGTGGTTCAGAAGAATTGCGAGTGTGGTGTTATTGAGATGGTCAGGGGTGCTGCTTTTCAGGGGTAAGGGGGGGGGAAGAGAAACGACTCAAAAGTAACGACAACACTCACGTACAGGCACATACGTCGAAGATGAGTGAAACAAGGGACGGAATAAAATAAAATAAAAAAGGGGAAATAGGGGGCGTATATAGTGACACACTTTCAGTATTTGTTTTTTTTTTTTTGTCCCTGGGACAAAAAATTTCCGCTAATAGAGCGTATACAAAAAAAATAAATTATTTATGTTATTTACCTGTGGGGGGAAGGGAAGGCGGAAGGCACTTGCAGGGTAACGACAGAATGAGATAGAAAGAGAGATAGCGAGAGAGAGAGAGAGAGAAAAGAACGTGGGATGAGGTTTTTTTGATTTTCAGTTTTATTTGGTGAAAAAAGGGGAATTTTTTGTTCTTTTTTTTTCTGCACACAGACAGACACGCAAAGCATTAGGGGTCCTTAAAGCAAAGTAGGGTTTGATAGAGAGAAAATAAAAAATCTAGGCTTTTGGTACGTACTGTTCTGTGTCCAAAAATTGTTTTTGAAATTCCGGATTACTCAGAAAAGAAGAGGGGACCACAGACACGCAGAGAGAGACAATAAAGAACGAGAGACAAAAAAAAACAAAGTTTTTTGTTTTTCGAAGAGATGCCCCGAGGTTTGGAAAACAGCAAACAAAAAAAAAAAAAAGATTTTTTACAGATGCCCAACCCTTTTCCGAGTGGATCGGATACGATCATTGAGAAGGTGTTAAAGGACAATTGAAGGACAATAGAATAAATGTATCTCCTTTATTTATTTATTTTCTGATCATGTTAAGGGGGGGGGGGGGGGGGGGGGAAGGGAAACAGGGAACCTGCCCTTTGTATATTGTAATGTAGTGTAGTGTATAGTATTGCCATTGTATTTGATTCCCTATTTGGAATCCTAAAAATATTTGTTGCTACCAGAAAGAGAGGCAGTAAAGAAGCTATGACATTTGTGACAATTGAACAGAAACAAACACACTCCAGAAAATTATGAGAGAGAAAAAGAACACGAACAAAAAAAAGACCTGAAAAAAGCGTAGATGCAGGAATTACCACGCATAGAAGAAAAAGAAAAACAAGAAAAAAAAAAAAAGAAAGAAAGAAAGAAATAAAACACCAATGGTGAACAAATAGTTGAAATACCAATAATTATTGCACCAATGTTTTTAAGAACAGAGAAAGAAAACAACTAAGAAAATAACTGTGGGGATCATTTTAAGGTTCTTCTCAAATGGTATTTAGGGAAGTAACAGAGAGTGTATTATTATGCGGATAACGAGAGAAACAGAGAAACAGAGAGAAATATACCTTTATTGTTACAATTTTTTTTTTTCATTCATAGGGACAAACACTGTTACCATGCATTGCTTTTGCTCCTTTTTTTTTTTTGTTTTTTCCATCCGTTCTCTCCCTTTCTTCTTGAATGAATTCGAATATTTTTTTTTTAGTATTTATTTCAATCGAAAAGATAGACCTTTTCAAAGTTTTTTTTTCTTTCTTTCTTTCTTTCTTGGTTTCCAATTGTTAACTTGTTCAATTGATATTCCCTTTTTACTTAATTGTCAATTGTCTTTATTCCTTCTCTTTTTTATAAATCATTTTTATCTTATTATAGTTTTCTTTTTTAAAAAAGGAAAAAAAAAAAACCAGTTTAGCTCATCACGCAAACGAATTAAATAATCAATTAATAAACAAACAAACAAACAAAAATGGTTCACTTAGGTCCAAAGAAACCACCTGCTAGAAAGGGTTCTATGGTTGACATGCCACAAGAACTTCTTGAACAAATCAAGAAGTTCGAGGACATGTTCTCCGTCGATGCTGAAACCTTGAAGAAGGTTACCAAGCACTTCATTGGTGAATTGGAAAAGGGTTTGTCCAAGGAAGGTGGTAACATTCCTATGATCCCTGGTTGGGTTATGGAATTTCCAACTGGTAAGGAATCTGGTGATTTCTTGGCCATTGACTTGGGTGGTACCAACCTAAGAGTTGTCTTGGTTAAGCTAGGTGGTGACCGTACCTTCGACACCACTCAATCCAAGTACAAGTTGCCAGGTCCAATGAGAACCACCAAGAACCCAGAGGAGCTATGGAGCTTCATTGCTGACTCTTTGGAGGCTTTTGTTCACGACCAATTCCCAGAAGGTGTCAACGAAAGATTGCCTCTTGGTTTCACCTTCTCTTTCCCAGCTTCTCAAAACAGAATTGACCAAGGTATCCTACAAAGATGGACCAAGGGTTTCGATATTCCAAACATTGAAGGCCACGATGTCATTCCAATGTTGAAGAAGCAAATTGAGAAGAGAGATCTACCAATTGACATCGTTGCTTTGATTAACGATACCACTGGTACCTTGGTCGCTTCCATGTACACCGATGCCGATGCCAAGATGGGTGTTATCTTTGGTACTGGTGTCAACGGTGCTTACTACGAATGTGTTAAGGACATTCCAAAGTTGGAGGGTAAGCTATCTGACGACATTCCTTGTGACTCCCCAATGGCCATCAACTGTGAATATGGTTCTTTCGACAACGAACACGTCATATTGCCAAGAAACAAGTATGATATCGCTATTGATGAAAGTTCTCCAAGACCAGGTCAGCAAACTTTCGAGAAAATGTCCTCTGGTTACTACTTGGGTGAATTGTTGCGTCTAGGTTTGATGGACTTGTACGACCAAGGTTTGATCTTCAAGGGTCAAGACGTCTCCAAGTTGAAGGAACCATATGTCATGGACACCTCTTACCCATCCAAGATTGAAGATGATCCATTTGAGAACTTGGAAGACACCGACGAATTGATCCAATCTAACTTGGGTATCCAAACCACTTGTCAAGAACGTAAGGTTATTAGACGTTTGAGTGAATTGATTGGTACTAGATCTGCCAGAATTTCTGTCTGTGGTATCGCCGCCATTTGCCAAAAGAGAGGTTACGAATCCGGTCATATCGCCGCTGACGGTTCCGTTTTCAACTTGTACCCAGGTTTCAAGGACAGAGCTGCTGAAGGTTTGAAGGACATTTACGGCTGGAAGGAAGACAAGAAGGAAAACTACCCAATTGTCATTGTCCCAGCTGAAGATGGTTCTGGTGCCGGTGCTGCTATCATTGCTGCTTTGGCCCAAAAGAGAATTGCCGAAGGTAAGTCTCTAGGTATTATTGGTGCTTAATTTAATTGAGGTGTTTAATGAACTTGAAATGAATTATTATCTTCTTCTCTGTAATTATCTTTACCCTTTATTATTTTTTTTGCTACCATTGACCGAACAATTCCTTTACTTTCAAGTATTTACTGTATTACTAGGTTGGGATAAGTTCAGCTCAATTTTGTCCTGCCTAATCCTATTATGCCCTTTATGATAACTTGTTATAGTGATGATTGCTCATCACTCTTTTTTTTTCTATGTAGAAAGGCGGTAAAGGAAAAAAACAGATTTTTTTTCTTCATCCTTTGGTATGGTACTGATACATTTAAGTTACAATTTGATAAATTCTATAATTAGATAGCTTTTAGTTTAAATTCAAAAAAAGTTTTCTCTATTTGAAAAGTATGATCAATACGTTAGGTTTTATTATTCGATTTCAATGTCAGAACCCAAAAATTGTAGTTCGTTAATAATATTTCTGGACAGTTCATTCAAACCCTGTATAGTATACTCAGAGCTACCTGAATCTGAACTTATTGAAGATTGATCGTTTCTGAAAGTTGGTTCGGAAGTTTGTGGGGCTTCTATATATCTGAAGCTCCGTAAATCTGCTATCCTGTCAATATTTTCAGATGTGTTCCTGGATACTTCTGTATTGGGTAAGAAAGGAGTCAAAATATCCGAACTAACCATTCTAGGATTTTTATTCAATAAAGGTAGTTTTTGAGCAGGATTAATTCTAGAAGTTGCATTTAGATTTCCTACATTCTGCCCGCCAGTAGTGCTTTTTTTATTTTCTTTGGGATGTTTTTCCATAGAAGATATGTCAGTACTGTGTTTTGGATCCGGAATCAAATCAAGTAACTCCTCATCTGAGGAAGAATTCAAAAATATCCTTTCATCAGTACCCTTTTGAGATATACTAGATACGTCAAGACAATTTTTAGAATCAAAAGACAGTGTTATAATTGATTTATTATCAAGAAGTTCCTTAGTATTGATACCCGCAATTTCCTCGATATTCAGATGGAATTCGACAAAATCACTTTTATTTCTCAACTGAAACTCTACTTCAAATTCTTTTGGTACATTCAAAAACTGAAGAGGAATTTTCCTAAAGTCTAAAAGACTTCCATCCTTTTTTAATCCCAAAAACTCTACTGATAAAGGGAGACCATGCCATTTGTTCGACGAAAATTTAGCTGAAATTAGTACAGAAATCTTACAAGCTATTCCAACGTCTAATTTCAAATATTCCAATGCTTTCACATTCAAGATAGGTTCTGGAAGTAAATTGATTTCCTTTAGGATTTTAGTAGCACCTCCAATCTTGCAACCAATATAGTATTCAATTGTTTCTCTTGAAAGCCTTGTTAAATCATCAAATGTGCATATACCCCTGTCAGTAAATCTTTCAATCATGGATGAATCAAGAGTTTTTAATTGTCTAAAAACTAGAGGGGAATTTTCCCAGCATTTCCCTGAAATACAACGAAGTATAAATAAAGAATTCTTTAGGGACAATCCGTCCTTTTTTACAATAAAGATATCAATAATACACTTCAAAATTTTGCAAAACTGTCGTATTATTAAGGTTTTCTCATGATTCAAACAGGTTGTCAGACCAAATGTACCATCTTTAACACCATTCATCATTCCTAATTCGTATTGTAGAAGTATCACCACCTTTTGCCAGGGCTCATCAATAATTTGGCTCTTACCATTGGTAGTTGTTAAGCTATATCTCATATTTGGGGACATATTGATTTTTTTAAGTAATGATCTTTCATTTGACCTAACTCTAAACTTTTGAAATTCAATTGCCTTTGCGGTTGCACAAATAATATCATATAAACTGGCGTTTTCATCCATTTTACAAATGATCTTCATTGTATGGTAAGAAATGCAATGTCTTGACATGACCATGCCATATTGTGAAGCTGAAATAATATTTTTTTTTATAAAAACTAGGTCTAACTCTTTCATTTTTGTTATCATCGTGTCACAAATAGTAGATACATTTGTAGATTTTAGTGGATTGATTTCTCTAAACTCTTCTCCAGAAATACAGTAACAAGCTTTTGAGTTTTTTAATTTTTGATATAAGAACGTCGATTCGAACCATTCTTCTGCATCCTTTAATGATTTTATACTTTTCAAAGATATTTCTGTTAACAAATTTTCGAATAATTGTAAATTTAGTGAGCTGTCAAGTTGATGCTCTCCATTAACTAATAAATCATAGGTGCTTTTCATATTTTCCGTGGTCAAAACTATCGAGTAGTGTTTATCTGCATTTCGGCTACTTCCAGTTCTATTAACCATTTGAAGGATATCCGATTTTGGATATTCGTTTAATTCACCATTTACCCACAACTTCGTACCTTTTATTATAACAATTTCTGCTGATAAGTTAAAGCCTGTTGATAAGTTAGATGTTGAACACAGAATTTTAATTGATCCATCTAAATATCTTCTTTCTACAATATCACGGTCGTGTAACGAAACACCTGCATGATGGAACGCAATTGACTTTACCATAAACTGTTGGAGCAATGGATCATCAAATATATCGTTGCTTGTATTCTTGTTATAACAAAAATTTGCAGCTTGCATCAAATATTTGGCAGTTTGAACAGTAGAGCTCCTAGTAGGACAAAATATCAAAGTAGTATAGTTTTTACTGTAATCCTTGATGACTTTAGGTAGCTTGGCGTTATATAGTGAATCCAGTTGGTATTCACTCGCACCATTAAAATTGAAACCAATGACTATTTTATTTGCTTGTCTCGAATTATCGTTTTCAGACGTAGATAAAAGTTCAGTCCTTTTAGATTGGGATATACCATCAATATCCAACCATTTTATCAAATCACTAGGATTGGCACCAGATTCAGTTGCCAAAATTATTCGTATGTCATGAAATAATCTTCGCATTCGAATTATGTTAGCCTCCAATAATGCTCCTCGGAGGTCTCTCTTGGAATAAATATCATCAATAATGAGTAAACCAAAACTTATTGAACCTAATTTGTAATTAGATCTTCGTGTTAGTAAGTCCCATTTTTCAGAAGTTGAAATAAGAATATTAGCATTTTTTATCTGTTCAAGTTCATGTAGTGGTGAGTCACCACTCAAATGCAGAACTTTCCATTTGCTAAATTTCTTCGTCCAACTTTTTAATACATCAATCCCAACATATCTTGTGGATACCAGGTAGAGTATTTTTGGATTATTACCATGCTGTCCTTCTAGTGTTTGCAAAATTGCAAGTTCGAATAACACAGTTGTTTCTGAACCAATCGGTGATTTGATAACACAATTGTTCTTACCAAAATATAACTTATCAAACGACTCTGATTGAAACTTATTAAAATAGTTAAATGAAAAAATGGATTTCCATTTTGAAGGGACTGGTTTTAAATTTAAATCATGTTTAGCTTTTCTTATCCTTACTCTTTTCCTTGCGGGCTCCTTGGTATCAAACCCACTTTCAGTGCTAGTAATTTGTGTATCTGCACTTTCAATAGTCAAGTTGCTCTGCCCAAAAAGAGTGCTAAGATCTCCATCCGAATCATCCGAGTCATCTAAAATTTTATTATGAGTTAATTGTATTTTAAAGCTGTTTTTGAATAAACCTGTCATCAAAACTCAAAAAGAAAACAAAAATGATTTATAGGTTTTCAGGTAAAGACTTTTTAATATTTATAATTTTAGGAGACGTTTCTAGATAATCTTAGCCGCTGAGAAGACCAATACAATATTTATTTGAGTTTTTACTTGTTTCCAAACCTCTCCACGAGATCACACTAAATAGAATATAAACAATCTCTGTTAATATGCAATATTTTAAAAAATACTAATTCCCAAGCTTGTTTTCAACTTGTTTGTTTTGCTTTTGATCAAAACTTTGATGTTTCAGTTCTGATCCGGATGATTAAAAAATTCCTGTCCAGACATTCTCGGCCCTTTGAGAAAATCTTTCCAAAAAAAAAAAAAAAAAAAAAAATAAAAGGAAATCAACCGTCATAAAAGAAGGAGTTTGAAAAGGACTACAATAACGGAAGTTTCAGATATTCAATTGAGAAGTACGTGGGTATTGATATCATAACCAGGTGAAAGGAATTATGAGTGTATACGATAGAAGTAGAGAAAACTCAATTGAAGAGGAAACCGGAGTAACTGTGGCGAAGGAGACGGAGTTCGAGACTCCAACCAATCACGGCAACAATTCTTTGGAGGTTGAACTAGATAATGGTGAAGAATCGGATTTGGATAGTAGGAAATTGTTTGTCAGAGAACATGCCGAAGAAGACGATATAAGGAAGATTGCCGAGAAGCTTACACAGAGAAAGAAGCTTCCGCATATATACGTACATTATGAACAAGAAACGTATCCTCTGTTTGATACAGATGTTCCTCTAGAAAAAGACAGTGATATTGAGAATTATAGGGAAAGTATATGCAAGGATACTGTTATGTTACAACGGACATTTGCTGATTTCATGGTATATCTTCGAGAGTTCCTAGAGAATCGCTATGGGAAATTACAATTTACTAGTCAGGAGATTCTACTGGATATAAAAACACTGGACCTAGAAGTCTGTGAGGACAATGTTTACAATACTCAGATTGCTCTTGGGGATGTTGTAACCATTTTCGAGATACTACAAGGCCGTTCGGTTGAAAATAACGAAAACTCTATTCCTACCCATCTGGAAATGTTTATCAGCAAGAGACCAAGGTTTGTGTCGAGATATAACTCCCTGGTGGAGCTTACTGAGAGTACAGCCACACTTCAAAATATTAGACCTTTCACTAATGACGAAAGCCATCCGTTAGTAGTTGATGATGATGTAGAAAGCGTCACTATGAAAGATACCGAAGACAATATAAATGACTCGGATGAACTTCTTGAAATTCTAAGTGAATAAATCAATTCACTGCCGATATTTGGACCACAGCAAATTTTAAATACGTTTGTGTTATTATGCCTTGAAAATTGATAACTAGGTTTATAGAAGGTTAGATTCTGATCAGTTCTAGAGCTGGATAGGTGTTGTAATATTTGTAATATTAATAAATTTAACAAAATAGTCACTAAGTAAGATGTTAGAGTCCCTAGTGAGTTCTCAATGTTTTTTAGAAAATTTCATTCAACTCATAGTGGAATTCGACTAAACATAAAATTTTGAAATTGTAACTAAAACAAGAACTCTAAAATACCATTCAATCACATTTAATATTATAAAGCAATTTCAATCATCAGTTATTACACTATTAAGGAATATCTATTATTTTCTTTGAAGCCTTTCCTACTTGCTATTCTTCATAACGTTGTTCCCAGCAATAATAAGTCAAATACATACAATGATCATCCAAAAACATTATATAGTAATCCTAACTGAGGCATTTTGATTTACAATAGTTTAGTTGGTACTGTGACAAAGACGATTGAGAACTTGAGTCAACATTGTCTGTTGTCAATTCACTTATACTACGAAGTTCGGAATCTCATTTATCTATATTTAAGCATTATATTTTTATTTTATACTAAACCAGACAGAGCGGTTATCAGTTTTTTTCCCAACTTATGGTGTTTAGCAATAATAAAAAATAATTGTGGATAATATTAAGCCATTTTAAATATATTTTAGAAAATCATAACTTCAGCATCAGATATAAATATAGCTTTGGAAATCACCAATGATATCTTTTGAGCTTTGGAAACCAATTGAACCTAGTCCTGATCTTTTCCTATGGCATAAAGAAATTTTGAAATTAAACAGACGGGCGAAGCACTATCTTCATGGTATAATACATACCTGTAAGTCATCCTCAGTGTATGGAAATCGGCTAGAAAGTATCAATATAAATATATATGAACATTTTAAGGTTGATTACATCAACAGCAGAAAGAAACTCACTAAAAAGATTATATACTTAAGAGTCTGGGAAGTAAATCTGGGTTTACCAATATTTAGTTCTCCTGACGATGAAATCCATGCCGTGGATTTAATTGAGTGTCTCAATTCGTATACGGAAGAATCTGGGTCCATTGCAACTACTATAACTACAGATAAAATACCAATAGAACGATACCTGATCTCAACAATTTCACCTCGGCGGCTGCGCAGTAAGCGGTCAAGTTTGACAGCGAAAATGCCTAGTAAGATCGAAGACCGTCTCAAACAGCTAACAAATGAAAAATTGATCCGTTCTGTTATTTTTCTAGATTATTCCCAGAATACTAACCCTCTTTTACATTTAAAAAGAAATAAATTCTTAGAATATTACATTTCGTATACTTCAGTTCACAGATCCCGAAGTCCTTATATTTATGGAGACTTTCCGTTATGGAATCCTCCTTTGGTACTTGACATTACCTTAGATCTGGTAAAATTATCAAAAGGATTGTACGAGGAAGATTTCAATGATATTGAATTCTTTAGATTGAAGGTTGTTTACAACGAAATCAAAAGATTCAAATACTGTCCAAAGTTACATTCGTGGAGAATAAATAAATTAGAGTTGAAATCTTTGGATTGGGAACCATTCCATAAATACGAAAAAAAGCTTAAGAAAAGCAATCCAATTTGGGAAAGAATTGATCCAGTACTTTTTTCTGCTGAATACAATTCAGTAGTATGTTTTTCCAAAATCCAAAGTGGATACTTAGATTTAATAGTAGACAATTCCGGTTACGTTGGTGTGATGGACCAATGTCCTAAGTTAAATCTCAACGAAGAAAACCCTGTCAAGAATAGAGAAGCTACGATAATAAGCAGTAAGGAGGAACAGAGCAATGAACAGGAATTAACATCATGGCAGAGTTCCATGAACGATAGTTCATTGATACCACAAAAACGCACGTTCATCAACAGCGACCTCCTATCTGTCATACAATCAAAGAAAAGACAACACCTGAAAGTTATTGATTCCTCAGATTATCTTGAAAACACGAAGTTCATCAAACTTCTTCATGAGCCCAGTGAATCCTATAGAGCAGAATCTATTCAGACACGAATCACACAAAGCTCTGTAGTGACCCAGGAATCATTGAAAATTTGTAACTTTTCTACTGATTTGAGATATTGTAAACATGCGATTATTACCAACGATACAAAATTGGCTCAAAATAAAGATATAATCCGTAATATTAAGAAGATATCATCTATTGATGTTGATGAAACCGATCTTTGTTCAGCATGTGATTTCCAATTAGGTCCGGACACCTGCGCAGTTATACTTGATATTAGTAAAATATTCCAGCAAGATTCCAAGGGTAAATTAATTTATAGTAGTATGTTACTAAACCTACTTTGCCAGAACAATACCATATATCTATTAATAGAATATGACAAGAACACCGAAAAGTTTGACAGGGACATATTCTGGAAAGCCCGCATCATGTTTTGCCATGCGCAATTAAAAGTAATTTTTGTTGAAGCAAATAGTTCGACAAAAAGCCATTGGATAGCATATTTATCTAGAGCAAATACAGTAACTTCGGACAACAACGCGTCATTTACGTTTTTGGGTGTGAACCCATTTCAAGAGTACGTCATCAAGAAAAAAGCAAAAACAATATCTCTCACAACGCTACTCAGCAAAATATGCCATAGCGATGAAATTGTGGAGAGAATTATCCCAGATATACATTTACGTTTACTTCGGAACATAATTCATGAGAAATGGTCTGTTGGATAGGAAAAAAGATCAAAGAAAAAAGAAAGAACATAAAAAAGAAAACACCTAATAAAACTGTTGCGGCAAATACTTTATCGGAAGATAAAAATAGCAAGATATCTGTTACTTCTTTCCCTTAGAAAACTCCAATCAATGTGCTTTCTATCTCCATAGAGATATAAAAGAAAATAATTGTTGTCAAAGGAATTTCGGAACATAATTTCCTTCACCCCCACCACATGTTGCTGACATAGCTCATTAATATTCATATTTTTTCTAGACAACAACAACAACAACAAAAGATCAGTATATTTTTGAAGAGTACATCAAATTTCCCAAGCGAGAGAATACCAGAATTTTTTTGGTAGACTTACTTTTTTTCTTCCCATAACTACATGAAGAACAAATTTGCACACAAAATAAGAAGGAAAAGTTAACTCTTTACGTCACAAGGAATTTCTTCTAAACTTTGAGAGGAATAAGGGTACTTAAAAAAAAACAAACAGGTGAGGGGTCACATAGAGGGGTACATAATTCCGTACCTTTCATTAATTTCTTTTCTTTTGTTGCTTTTTTTTTTTTTTTTTTTTTTTTTTTTTTTTTTTTTTTTTTTTTGTTTTTCTTCTATGTTTTCTAAGTTAAAAGTTTTGATAAGGCTTATTATGCAAAAAAGTTGTCTCTCTGTGTGTGTGTGTGTGTGTATCTGGGAAGGGAACCAATATGCAAAATAATTTTTGATCAATTCTCAAAAGAATAGAATTCTAACTACTTAAAAAAAAAGAAAGTGAAAGCAAAAAAGAGCGTATTCCTACAGACATTCCATGGAATATTTAATTATAACTTTACAGAAAAGAAAGAAAAAAAATTGAAGAAAAAAAAAGAACAGAGGATCTACAGTGCTGGCCAGATACGGAAACAATTTCTTCCTTTTTTTTTTATTACTTTTTTTTTCGTTACTAATTTTTGACATCTCCAGATTTCCACATTATTTAAAGTAAAGGAACTAACAATATCCAGTTTTGAAAATGAAAAGCCCCAATTTCTATTTAATGATCATATTTTTTTCTTCTTTGAGTCAAAATAATAATATATTTTCCCCTGCATTAGCTTGACCATTTCTTTGTCTTTTATTTTATCATTACTGTCCACTGTATTTAAAAGGTTATCCCACTCAAAAATTTTTGAGGGGGTTGAAATTTTTTTAATAAACCATAGAATTGATAACACTCAGTAGGTGTGGGAAAGAAGTTATCTTTCGTTTTCCTGAGTAATAGAACATTATTAATGCCATACTCCTTTGAAGTTACTATCCTTGGTGGAAGCGGTGGCCCTACCGAACATGACTGCCAATCTTTTATGGTTAGACCATATGGTTCTTCCAACATCGATTCTATATGTATTGATGGAGGAACTGGTTTAGGTGCAATTCTAGGAATGGTAGGAAAGAATGATAAACCAGAAGAAAGAATTGTTGATTGTTATTATCACGAACAAAATTTAGACAGAAAATATTTTAATGAACAAGGAATTTCATATTCAAACGGACTTCCGAAATCTTTGAAAGGAAAACTAACTACAGAGTTTTCCAATTTGAACCAGTGGGAAAAAGCTGCATTAATATATAATGGTATCAGGGGATACTATATCACGCACCCACACTTAGACCACATATCAGGGATATTCATTAATTCACCTTTAACGTTTGAAAATAAGAGTAGCAATAAGAAGATGATTTATGGACTAGATTTCTCAATTGATGCGTTAAAGAGACATGTTTTTAATGATATGATCTGGCCCTCTTTAGAGAAGTTAAAAAATTCTAAAATAGGGTTAGAAACACTGGAAGAATGTAGACCACATGATGTAGAAAATTTCAATTGGGAAGTGGTACCTTTTAAAGTCAATCATGGTTGTGGAGTTCATGATGTCAAAGATGTGTTCAGTACAGTATACATGCTACGTGACAAAAAAACCAGTGATTGTTTAATTATTTGCGGTGATTTGGAGAACGACGCAGACTACGGAAAAATAGATAAATACTTTACTACAATGTGGAAATACCTAATTGAAAATATACCTTCTATTAACCTTAAAGGATTTTTATTAGAATGCTCATCACGAACAATGCCCGAAGGAACAGAGCTTTTCGGTCATTTATCACCTCCACATCTCATCAATCTTCTAAAAACACTCTATATTCAATACCAGAAGGCAGGCCAGAAGGTAGACAAACTAGATGTTGTTATCACTCATGTTAAACATACTTCAACCACTCAAGACCCTCGTTTAATAATAATGAAGGAGCTACGGTATTGGGCAGACAAAGAACATTTGCCCAAAATTAATTTCGGCTGTGCTACACAAGGCACGACTTACTACATCTAATTGAAAACAAACTCAAACTATTGCTTTCACAAATTAAAACATGAGAATGAATCCGAACTACTGGATAGTTCGATTTGATTATAGGTGAATCGAATTTTGGTGACGGGCAACTTTTTGCGACTTTGTTATGATTCAAAGAACAAAAAAAAAACATACACATTTATCTTCAGCTGTGCTGAATTGTCTTAATATTTATTATATATTCTTTTTCATAGGTAATATAATATTTCCTTTTGAAATTCACGACATGTCGAAAATAACTATATAATTCGGGTAACGGCATCGCTTGAAAAATTGATCATTTTAAAAGTGGAACTTAAATCAAACCTTTAGTGCCAAGTAAATCAAAGTATATAATGCGTAACAGAAGGAGACAAACATAGGAAAAGAGCTACTTGTTACCAATTTTTAGACTGAAATAAAAATTAGAATCTTACTTCTTTGATTGTGAGGACCTAATTTGCTAAATACCATGAAGGATGATCGATCCATAATACTTTCTAACAACAAGCACATGTCAAGAAGGTCATCAAATAATCATACTCTTCAACATTTACTACCCTATGTACAGTTATCTATGAATGTTGCATTTGTGTCAGTAATTTTTTATCTAGGTTACAGTTTCTTACGAGTGATACAGAGAGATGTTGATATGAAACTTGAAATTGAAGTGCTTAAACATGAAAGAAATATCGAACAATGCAAGAGGAACTACGAAATCAATGAATGTAATCCCCAACTGCGTGTTCGAGCTCTTGATAACCTTTGCGAAGAATGGTTACATTGCATGAATCTAGAAGGAATGCAAGGAATTGATTCAAAATTCAGTCTTAGAAGAGGTGTCCTCTGGGCTGAGACATTTGGTGAGGTTATAAATGCATTTGTAGGTTCAATCCATATAAGAACTTGGTTCATACTAATATTTACGACTAGTTGCTGTGTTTTCATTGCTAATTTATCTTTTAGTTGGTTAAGGATTTACTTAACTGATGATAATAAGAAGAATTCCTGAAGTATAACGACTGCAATATTCAGACATTACTCACCCTAAAGGAAACCAAAAAGTTACATCTTGACATATAATTAAAAACAAAAATTCAAAAATATTAAGAAACGTTGTGGATTTGTTTTGTTGTAATATACAGAATATATATGGTTATAAAACGGATGCAAAGATTGAAAATTCTATAGTGTGGTAAAAAGGATGCAAAATAGTAGGATAATGCTAACAAGTGATTCACATTGTTAATCACAACAAGGCCATAGCCAATGCAACTAGTGAGCCAGCACCAATGACATTGTTTGGAAGAGCATATCCTTCAGCGGCATTCTCACTGGAAGAAGTGGAGTTGGAAATAGAGGCAGCTTTACGAATGTTGCTTGTTAGAGTCTTAGTGAATGTTGTGACCTTTGACCCAGAGCTAGAAACGTAAAGGGACTCTATGGTGGTTTTTTTTGTGTCCTTGATATCAGCGCTATTTGTAGCAGCTGCAGAAGAAGCAACTTCGGATCCGGATTGCTTGCCGTAGTAGGCAGAAGAAGGTAGCCACCAAACCTTAGATGTTATGGTGTTACCATTGGCGTCAGTTGTAGTGACAGTGGTCAATGGTTCGTCTGCTCTTCTAGAATGGGAAGACACACTAGCCGTTTCGCTTGCGCTCTGGGTTTTAACAGAACTGAAATCAGATTTTTGCAAAATAGAGGCAGAGCTGGCCAACGTTTTCGATCTTTTGTCACTAGCAGTGATAGTGTTGGATTCAATAGACTCAGATACAGCGGATTGGCCCTTTTCAGAACTTACAGCAGTTGGAGCGGTAGTAGCTTCTGGAATCCACCACAACATTTGGGTTGTTGGCTTACCGTTAGCATCAGTGGTGGTAATTGTAGTGCTTGGGGCAACAGCGTATCCATTAGCAACTGAAGCGCTGGCCACATTAGTATTTTGAACCATCTGACTGTTTGCAACCTTACTTCCAACAGCAGAAGATACCTCTTCAGTTGGTGCAGAAATTACTGGGGAAGCAGAGCTAGCCACAACGTTACCTGCTGGGAATTGAACTGGTTGAGAGTCAGCAGCGGATCCAGAACTGGCAATAACATTACCTGCTGGGAATTGAACTGGTTGAGAGTCAGCGACAGATGTAGGCTCAACAGCTTGAGATTTAACGACAGATGGAGAACTGGCATCGTTCATGGCCATGTCATCTAAGCCACCACTGCTGGCAGCAACTAAAGTAGCAGAACAGAATAAAGTAACTTGGGAAACCTTCATTTTATTTGAGTTATAGTTTTTTTTTTTTTAGTTTATTTTAATTTAGTTTAGATTGGGATTATTATTCTCAATTGAACTGGTTTTTTTTCTTTACATTTTAGAAAGTAGTTTGATTGTAAATAATATATATGCTTTTAACTCCATTTATATATCATTACATTTTTAAAGAATTATTTGTACACCTAGATTGAAAAGGCTTAAATTTAAACAAATGGCTTGGAAATTTCAAGCCATTTAAATTTTGAAGTCTACAATATAGTGTAATTAACAACATTTTAATGATTGATTTGTTTCCATATGGATATACAACTATACAAAGATGTTAGACCACTACAGCCATTTATTTTGTAATGATTAAAAAAACAACAACACAGTAATTAAGAATTAACATGGCGTTGTACGCGCCAGAAATGAAATCACAAGATCTAAGCCAGCATTACCAATTTGATTTATCGTTGATTGAAATAAATAGATTTGATAACCAAGGGGGTTCCAGTCCATTTTCTTCAATAGGTAGGCGTTATCAGCCTTTTAATTTCCCAATGGCTTGGCTCTTTTTGTCACTTTTTCCCTTTTTTTCCCGTCGAGTTTGAAATGCTGGTCACAGAAAGTACCGCAGCAAAGACGATCCGACCAGCCATCAGAAAATAAAAAAAAAAAAAAAAAATTTAGTTGGTTTGAATTGGCTTATTATTACTTATTTCATACAATTCTTATTATTCGTGAATATGAGCTACTTAGCTATATATGTATTTTTATCAATTATATTCTAAAAAAAACAATGAGAGAGAGAAAAAAAGGAGGAAGCTCCGGAAGTAGAATCACTATTATGGGGGACTCATCGAATTTGTTCGATTACAGTTCGATTTTAAATTTTGTACATGAAGTTTTCTTTGACTTATTCAGTGTTATTTCTTCTAAATACTCAAAGCATAACAACACCGACATTACTACGTTTCTCAGTATCATAACTCTTGTCTTCTTTCAAACCTCCTGTGATGGGGAAAGCTCTATAGTTGAAAAGGTAGAAGTTCAGGAACCCGTCACCTGGGCCAAACTTCAAATCATCGAAAAACAGGGTGTTATCCTGAGAAGTCAATGCGTTGAACACGTCCATCTTATGTTGGGATGCAATGACACAGGCGTCCTGGACGAGACTATCGAGTCTCAATCTCAAGGCCTCAGTGCCTTCCTTGTTATATCTGTCTTCGTACTTGAAATCAGCATCAGAAGCATAGTAGTACAGGTAGCCGATACCCAGATCTTTGTATTGAGAGTTGTTCAAGATGGTGAAAGGTAGAGAGTAGAACGAAACGAAATCGGTGATCTTACCGTCTTCGTTCTCAACAACGTAGGAGAACACAACTTTTTTCTCCGGTGTGGTGATGGACTTGTCACCAATGAACCAGTGGATGAACTCTTCCTTGTTGAATTGCTGAACCATATCGAATCTGCTTTGGTACTTGTCAAACAGCACCATGACCTCGTCGACATCCTTCTCCTCCAGGGGTCTCAGGCCTTTAGTCTTAGTGGCCTTTGGCAACGTGTATCTGGCCACCATCTCCGCCTTAGTCTTGTTTGGAGGCAGGTCTGTGAACTGAACATCGTACAACTTGGCCCAGTTCAGTGGCCTATGCGCATAACGACAGGTGCTTACAGGAGAGGGCAATACGACACCGGCCGTGTACAACGCATGCCATATGTTACGCTTGTTGACTCTCCTCGTAATCTCTTTGATCAAAACGGGGGTCAATCTCTTTGAACGCAGCTGTTTGTGAACACATAGGAAGTTAATCTCAACACTGTCAATGGTCCTGTCTCTAACCCTCAGTTTCACAGGGATGGCAGAGATGAACGCTATCAGCTTGCTCGTAGACTTGACACGCACACCAATGTGCCACTCAGCACGCCAGCCAGGGCTCTTCAGAGCCCAATTGAAGAACTCACGGGTGTAATTGAACCTGAAGGAGGCGTCACGGTCCTCGACATAGTTCTCGTTCAGCAGAACGAACACATCCTCCAACTCATCACTGTTGTTGACATCAATGGCACACCACTCAAACTCAGCCAGCAAAGGCAACGGCTCATCAGGAATATCGGCCGGTGTCTTGTCCTCATGAATCGGACCCTCCTCCTTGACATCCTCATCAAACCTAGCCACCGGCTGAGTCTTCCAGAACTTATAATCCTTCATCTCCTTACGTTGGGCAGCAGTCAACTTCGACATGTCACCATTGTTCATGCTCAAAAGCTTCAGCAACTCCTCCAATTTCTTAGGATCAGCACCACTCATCGTTCATCAATCTGTTCTTCTTGCTATGCTGTTCTTCAACACCAGTATAAGTCTACTTCTTCAACGGTGTATGAATGAATTATTGTCATGAGTTTATACCAGAGAAGAGAGAAGAGAGAGAGAGAGAGATAGACAAACCTCGAGAACCGAATTAACAATTTATTTTAACATCCCCTCTGCGGATGTTTCTGAGAGAAGTGAATATTTTGCTTACTCTCTTCGCAGCACAAGCCAAGCTCTCAGCTGAAAAAAAAAATTTTTGAAAAAATTTTGCGATGAGCTCATCGCATGAATATTTTTTTTTAAAATACAATTTCAATATTATTCAAGGTTATTGTAGTGTTGTTCGATTCTAAAAGTCTATCAATCTCAGCACGTACAGCACTTACAATATAACAAAAAGATGATCTCTGCTACTGGATGGGTTCCAAGGGGTTTCCCTTCTGAGTTTCCTGAAAAATATGTTCTGGATGATGATGAGATGGAGAGGATTAACCAGATGGCACAGTTGAACTTGGAGGATGCCAAGGAGGATTTGGCCGAGGCTGAGGCCGAAGAGGAAGAAGAAGGAGAAGAAGAAGAAGAAGAAGAAGAAGAGACTAAAGTTAATGCTAACAAGTTGAGAGATCAATTGGAGGTTGATGATGACTTGAAAGAGTTTGATATGGAGCACTACGACGATGAGAATGATGGTGCCGGTGCCGAGGTTTCTATGTTTCCAGGTCTGGGTGACGAGGTGAAGTTCCACGAGGGTGAGGAAGGCGAAGAAGCGTACATCTCCATGCCAAACGAGAAGGATGTTGAAGAAGAGAAAGAAGAGTTGCAGGTGTACCCTACGGATAACATGGTGTTGGCTACCAGAACCGAGGACGATATCTCTTACCTTGATGTCTATGTCTATGACGATGGTGCTGGTTTCCACGATGCCGACATCCCTGTTGAAGAAGGCGACAAGTTTGACCGTGACGTAGCTCAAGGCCTGGTGCGTGACAACTCCCTGTATGTCCACCACGATCTGATGTTGCCTGCTTTCCCACTGTGTGTTGAATGGGTCGATTACAAGGTGGGCTCCAACTCCGAAGATGCTGGCAATTTCGCGGCAATTGGTACCTTTGACCCACAAATCGAAATTTGGAACTTGGATTCCGTCGACAAAGCTTTCCCAGATATGATCCTTGGTGAACCAATGGATAACTCCATGGCTAGCCTGTCTAAGAAGAGTAAGAAGAAGAAGGGCAAAATGGGTCACATCACTACCCACCACACCGATGCAGTCTTGTCTCTGGCTCACAATAAACAGTTCCGTTCCGTGTTGGCTTCTACCTCTGCTGATCACACCGTTAAACTTTGGGACTTGAATAACGCTACCGCTGCTAGATCCATGGCCAACATTCACAACAACAAGAACGTATCATCTTCTCAATGGCATATGGAGAACGGGTCCATCTTGTTGACGTCTGGTTACGATTCCCGTGTTGCCCTAACGGATGTTAGAATCTCTGACGAATCCCAAATGTCTAAATACTGGTCTGTCCTACCGGGTGAGGAAATTGAAACCGCATCCTTTGCCAGTGAAAACATTATTTTGTGTGGTACTGATGCTGGTAACGTATACTCTTTCGATATCAGAAACAACGAAGGCTCAAAGCCAGTATGGACATTGAAGGCCCACGATGCCGGTATATCGACATTGAGTTGCAACAGATTTATTGCTGGCATGATGGTCACTGGTGCCATGGGTGAAAAGCAAACCAAGTTATGGAAGTTCCCAACTGATGCCACTGCCGGAACCACCAAGGGTCCAGGTATGGTTCTGTCTCGTGACTTCGATGTTGGCAATGTCTTGACCTCGAGTTTCGCCCCAGATATCGAAATTGCAGGCAGCATGGTCATTGGTGGTGTCAGTAAAGGTCTGAAACTATGGGATGTATTCTCCAACCGTTCTGTCCGTAGAGTGTTCAGTGACGAGCTACAGCAACTACAATCTGCTGCAAAGGAAGAAGCTTCAAAGCTTGGAAGAAGCTCCAGAATTGCCAGAAAGTACATCAAGAACGACAACCCAGACACAGTATTGACCATTGACGATAAAGGTGAAGATGAAGAAGAAAGAGAAGGTAGACCCGGTGCGGAAGACTACCAAGATGAAGAAGACGACTCTGACGAAGAGTAAATGCATATGTTTTTCCCCTCAACTAATATTTCCCATCTCTATTCTTACTCTAAACAACTAAATATTTTGTATACTATTAAATTATAAATATCTCACAATATAAAATCCGTTGTGACAATGGCATAACCATCATTATAATATCACAATGTGTATTATCAGCTAACACGAAAAGAACATTTGATACGTACAAGAGGATAAAAATACTGAAAAAATTTTTTTTTTCGCAGAGCTTGGAAAATTTTCAGAAAAAAATTTTTTTTTTTTTTTTTTGAAGATGCGATGCGATGAGCTCGATGAGTTTTCTCTGCAAAAAATAACAATAGAAAATTTTTTATTACTTTTTGAAAGTCGTATTGTTACGGATCTTCTCCTATAATTAACTCATTTTTAAAGATAACAAGTGCTATTCTGTTAAGATATAGGTTGTTGACAGGTTGTAGAAAAAAGAAGATACCATTTTGATTGCAAGAACTATTAAAAATTGGATTTGGAAGCAATAGAAAAAAAATTTTTTTTTTAAACAACATCTGAAATTAACAATTACGACTTTTCTAAATTACAAACAAAATGGCTGGTATTGAATATTTATTGTTTGAAGAGCCAACTGGTTATGCTGTCTTCAAGGTCAAGTTGAACCAAGACAACATTGGTTCTAAGTTGGCTGAAGTCCAAGAGCAAATCAATGACTTCGGTGGTTTCACCAAGCTTGTTGAATTGGTTTCTTTTGCTCCTTTCAAGGGTGCCGCCGAGGCTTTGGAAAACGCTAACGATATCTCTGAAGGTTTGGTCTCTGAGAGTTTGAAGAATGTTTTGGAATTGAACTTGCCAAAGGCCTCTGAGAAGAACACTGTTACCTTGGCCATTTCCGACAAGAACTTGGGTCCATCTATCAAGGAATCTTTCCCATACGTTGACTGTATCGCTAACGAACTTGCTCAAGATTTGATTCGTGGTGTTAGATTGCACGGTGAGAAGTTGTTCAAGGGTCTACAATCTGGTGATCTTGAAAGAGCTCAACTTGGTTTGGGTCACGCTTACTCCAGAGCTAAGGTTAAGTTCTCTGTTCAAAAGAACGATAACCACATCATCCAAGCTATTGCCCTATTAGACCAACTAGACAAGGACACCAACACTTTCGCTATGAGAGTTAAGGAATGGTACGGCTGGCATTTCCCTGAACTAGCTAAGCTAGTTCCAGACAACTACTCTTTCGCTAAGTTGGTTTTGTTCATCAAGGACAAGGCCTCTCTAAACGAAGATTCTCTACACGATCTAGCCGCTGTTTTGAACGAAGATGCCGGTATTGCTGAGAGAGTTATCGACAACGCTCGTATTTCTATGGGTCAAGATTTGTCTGAAACCGATATGGAAAATGTCTGTGTTTTTGCCCAAAGAGTTGTTTCTTTGGTCGAATACAGAAAGCAACTGTACGACTACTTGTGTGAGAAGATGCACACTGTTGCTCCAAACTTGTCTGAATTGATCGGTGAAGTCATCGGTGCTAGATTGATTTCTCACGCTGGTTCTCTAACCAACCTATCCAAGCAAGCTGCTTCTACCGTTCAAATTCTAGGTGCTGAAAAAGCTCTTTTCAGAGCTTTAAAGACCAAGGGTAACACTCCAAAGTACGGTTTGATTTACCACAGTGGTTTCATCGCCAAGGCTGCTGCCAAGAACAAGGGTAGAATTTCCAGATACCTAGCTAACAAGTGTTCTATGGCCTCCAGAATAGATAACTACTCTGATGAACCAACCAACGTTTTCGGTTCTGTTCTGAAAAAGCAAGTTGAGCAAAGACTTGAGTTTTACGCTACTGGTAAGCCAACTCTAAAGAACGAACTTGCTATTCACGAAGCTATGGAACTTTACAACAAGGACAAGCCAGCCACTGAAGAACCAAAGGAAGAATCTAAGAAGAGAAAGCTAGAGGAATCTGAATCTGAATCCGAATCTGAAGAAGAAGAGAAGAAGGCTAAGAAGGCCAAGAAGGAAAAGAAGGAGAAGAAGGAAAAGAAGGAAAAGAAGGAGAAGAAGGAGAAAAAGGACAAGAAAGAAAAGAAGGACAAGAAGGAAAAGAAGTCCAAGAAGTCCAAGAAAGATTAATCTAACAAATGAAAATTAAAAATTACTAACTGAAAGGACAGAAAATTCTAAGATGTCTTCAAAAAATCGGTGTACACCCATCATTTTATTTTTTTATTTTACCATAATTTTATTTTAATCATATCATTCATAATAGAGCTGTTATGTACTGTATATTTAGAAAGAGCTTTTAAAAAATAGTGTTAAGTCAAAATCAAAAACAAATCTGAACAGAAAAAGAAACAGGCAAGTGTTTATCAATTAGTTACATATAGTTCGGAGATATTATAAGTACAAACCTGTTTGTGCACCACTTGCTCTTCCATCACGTTTCCATCTTCTATAAACCTCGGCACTATATGTCTTGTGATCAAGTGATACAAATTCCGAACACAATTGTATCAGTGAGTCCATTGTAGTTATCGATAGTTTTTCAAAACCTTGAGGCCCTTCACTTGGAGCTATTATAGCAGTAAATGGTGAATCGGAGTTTTTCACCAAATTACTCACAAGGGAACCGATAAAACCTGTAATAAACTCTGGCGGTTGTAAAGTACAAACTTTGTCTGTAGTTACTTTCAGTTCCTGGATTCTGTCAGAGTTACCAATCAATATAATGTCCACATTCCTGCTCAGGGATTTTACAAAAGCTTCACTGATTTTATTAGAAAATATTGGCGATACATTTAAGAAATTTTCGTCAATTGACACTAGTAACACTTCTTCACCAATTGAAAATATAGGGAACTTCAATTCATAAACCTTTTCTCTGAAGTCCTCCATTGGTTCAACCTCGTTAGGAAAATTCTCACCAAAATCCCAGGAATGGATTGGATTTTGATGGGATTCTATATTTTCAGGAAGTCTTAACTTACACGACACTTCACCTTGTTGCTTAACTGGTAGTATAGGATGCAGCATAAATAAAGAGTCCATAACCTTTGTTGTGAACACAATTCGCTTGTATTTGCCACTCTCGAGGGCATCGGTAGGTAATATGACTTCTGGCACGGGTAAAACCTGCAAAGAATCCGGATTAGAAACCAGCCTCACAGCATCTAGATGATGACGAGGTTCAGCAAATTCATTCCATTGTTTAAACTATTGAAAAAAAAAAGATAAAAGTTGTAATCCAACATCAACGTGAATATAATAAACTTATATTTCATCGGATCGAAAAAGCAGTTATAGGAATTGTTAGTAACAAAGAAGAGTCCACAATAACAGTAACTC
The DNA here is from genome assembly GCA_030571395.1 of Nakaseomyces sp. UFMG-CM-Y6046. Taxonomy (NCBI): domain Eukaryota; kingdom Fungi; phylum Ascomycota; class Saccharomycetes; order Saccharomycetales; family Saccharomycetaceae; genus Nakaseomyces; species Nakaseomyces sp. UFMG-CM-Y6046. Next base: position 159,940 of record JAJLXT010000004.1, on the reverse strand, counting down.
AAAATCAATTGATACATACCAGCATAATTAGAGTCTTTACAGAGCTTTATATGGGATTAATGCTACTTTCCAGATCATTAATGTCTATTTTAACCTTGATATATTTGCAAGTTTCTAAGAAAACAAAGGCGAAAATCAAGAGATTTGGGCAAGAATTGAAAAAAAAAAAAAAAATAAAAAATTTTGGAATTTCATTTAAAAAGTGGAATAAAGAGATTTATATCGAGATGAGCTATTTGATTTCATCTAAACTGCACTATTAGAACCTCATAAACACAACACAATATAATGTCCGCTGAATTAGGTGCCAAATATCAATCTCTACAAAGCGAATTGGAAGAGCTAGTGGCCGCCAGACAGAAGTTAGAAACGCAACTGCAGGAGAATAAGATAGTAAACGATGAGTTCTCCAGCTTGAGTGAGGAGACCCCAGTATATAAACTAACAGGTAATGTGCTTCTACCTGTAGAGCACGATGATGCCAAGGGTAATGTAGAGAAGAGACTTGAATTCATTGGTGAAGAAATCAAGAGATGCGAGGATAACATAAAAGACAAGCAACAAGAGCTTGAAGGGATCAGAGTGGAACTTCTCAAGAATCAACAATAATGTATAATATAAGCAAGTATAGATATATATAAACAACATAATGAAATACTAGTCATCACTTTACTTTTGGTATATTTTTGTTTTGAGAATACTCTAGTCTCTAATACATCGTTATATACATTCGTACTATTTTCTTGGTATAAAGATCACAATCACATTTTTAAGATTAGAAGGAAAAAAAATACAGGTTACACTGATATCTTAACCTCTGGCGAGTTGAGACTTGGCCAAATTGACACCAGACATCAAAGTGAACCAACCGAACTCTTCCATGTTGTTGTAGTAATCACCGAGAGTCATGACTTTATGAAGCTTGTCTTGAGCAAACTCCATAGTTTCATTAAAGTTGTGGGATTTGTCCTGGGCCATAAATGCCTTAGAAGCCAGGTATGTCGTGGCCAACGCGGCTCTCTTGGTGTACCAAGCAAAGTCATTGTGGTCCTTCTCCTTAGAGTAATATATCATGTCATCGGCAAGTCTTTCCAACTCTGGGATGGAGACATTTGTCATAAATGCACTTGGTACCATCAATTGAGCGGTCATCTGTGTCAAATGGGCAGCAATTGGCTCGTCCATCTTCAGTCTCTTCAACAACAAGTCTTCCAAACTTGGCAGCTTCGCATTCTCAGCAATGGCATCAATACCACCAACCATACGGTATCTCTTCTCCACTAGTTGAAACTTGATCAGCTCCATCACAGCTGGTGACGAGTGAAGAAAAGTAGCAGTGTTGGAAGCACCTATGGTAGACACCATGGCAGCTGGCATCTTTAGTGCATTCAAGGAGTTCACAATGGCCTTCTCGGTGAAACCATGCTTTGGAACAGAGTGATCCATGGTGTGAGACAGCACCTTGAATTCTGGAGACTCATTGGTGTAAGTCAATGGCTCCCAAGTCTTTGTTTTCACATACTCCCTCGAGGCAGGGTGGTAGGACCTGCTTACCACTGCCAAATTCTTATAACTTTGTCTCCCGACTTGTCTCATAAGAGCAACCATCCTTTAAGCGATTAATATGTGCACAGAGGGTGTATGGTAACAGTTCTGAACAGGTTGTTTCCCACTTGTATTGTAATCATGCACCCAATATCTCCCTTCCCATTGTTCCCGTTTGCGTGATTCAGGGTTTTTATTTTTTTTTTTTCCAAAATTTTTTTTTCAAATCCTGGTCGGAACGAGATGACGTAGTTAATCATATTGCCATTATATAAGATTATATATGCTATTGCCATTGCCATTATATAATATTATATTGCATTGCCATTGCCATTGTATTATCACACTGTTGTATTAATATTTAATCATATTACATTTATATTGTGTATTTAATATAGTGCTCGCAAGTATAATTATCATCAAAGAATCTCCCTTTTAGGAGAAGATTTAATAATGTCTATTTACAGTTTGTCTTGGCTAAGCAAGAGATAGAATAGTAGTTCAGGGGATAGGGCGGAAAGTCTTTCCGCCTTTCCTTTATTACTATTACTATTATTATCTTTTTTTTTTTTTTGTAGTTATTTTTCCTCCATTGTATCATACCTTGATTGGGTGGTATCTCTTACCTCTGAAACCAGCAATGTACATGTTGAATTGGTATACTGAGTGAGGGTCGGAGTCGTCCAGTTCCCACTTGGTGGATCCGAAGACGTTCTTCACGGGGTTCATCAGCATGTCCATCTCGTCGTTGTAGGTCTCCTTGAGCACGGCGATGTCGTCCATCATGTCCTTCTTATTGAACCCTGTGGTGAAGATGGCACACTTGGTGTCGAGCAGACCCTTCATCGTGTCCTTCATCCAGGTGTCGCGGGACTCAGGGGAGGCCAGACCAGGGTGGAACAGGAAGAAGACGTCCTGGTATGGGTCGTAAGGGAAGAAGTCCTGGGCGGTGTGCAATGTGTGGAAGTAGTCGGTGTGGTAGAAGAACTTCATGGTCTCGTCTATACGCTTAGCTACGGGGATCGAGGATGTGGCTCCCTCTGCACCGTTGTCACCGTTCACAGTGGCCGACCTGATGTACTCGTTGCGTTCTCTGTCGTAAAGGGACTCTGGTCCAATGAAGTGGATTTCGAAAGTTTGCTGTGGGAACAAGAACTGCAGCTGTTTCCAGACGTGGCCCGGCAACTGTGCCTCGGCACGGGCACCCAGGATGAAGATACGCATAGGTTTATCCTTGGTGGCAGAGGCCAGAGACCTATGTTGCATTGGGTACAACGTGTAGCGCAGCGCAGCCAGCGATTTCAACCCCTCTAGTGTGATGGGTCCCTTAGGGTTCAGCGAGTAAGGGGAGAACTGGTGCAGCACGGAGCCTATCGTGATCGGGTAGCTCAGCATCTTCGTCACGGCAGCCAGCTGGAACTCGGTGTCCATGGAGTAGAAGGACCGCGTGTACAGGAACAAGTCCCAGTTTGTCAAGTTCACGGTCCTGTCTGGTCCTTGGTCTCTTGGGAAGTCAAACTCGGGGAAGGGTCTCCCGCTCCTCAAATCGTGCTCATACACGTTCACTTTCTTCAAGACCTCGTAACGCTTCGCGGCATGGTACTCCTTGTCCTGCTCCCACGCCTCACGGGAATGGTGTGTGGGTATCCCTGACAACGGACATGTATACTGGATAGCCTTGTGTGTCACGGGACACTTCGCGATAGTCTTAATCCTGGCGGCACGCTCTCTCAAATCCACCGCTGGAGATTGATCCCAAGGGTGAAACCTGTTCTCCTCTGTGGGCTCATCTGGCGAAGGTGGAGGATCCAAACCCAGAGCATTTCTAACAAACCCCATCAAAAACCTTCTATTTTCCAATCTGACCGCCAACTTCACAGTCGAAGAAGAAGAGGAAGAAACACGCATTGCATTCCTAGCAGCCCTAACAGGGCACTGTACCAACATAGTAGAAAAAAAGATTATAATTCAAAATACAGAAGTTGTATCTCTCTCACTCTCTCTCTCTCCTTGATATCAATTGAGAGAGATATACAACAATAAATACATTATACAATAATTATATATACACAATAATAAATACCTACGAAGGGGGGGTTAGTCGAGCTGTTCGGGGGAGGGGTGGACGGGTGGATAAGTTACCCTGATATATACAGTTACCCTGCTGTAATATTACCCTGATACGTGTTATATGATATCACATGGGTTTCGTGTTTCAATATATAATATACCACGTATAGCATGTGACTGCGTGTAATATGATATAATATAACAGGACACGAAATCCATATCTGTGTTTATGTGTTTCCCCCGGGTAACGCAACGGTCGATGGAGATATCGGGGGATGAGATCGGTGGGGCTGACGGGATTTACGGGTGGAAATAGACAGTGTGAGAGTGAGAGAGAGTGGTTGGGTGCACTTTACCGGAGTGTGTATTCTGTATTGCACCTGTTGTGTATCTAGAGAGAGGATAGTATTGTATATTGTGTTGTATACTATAGTATTGTATATTGTGTTATATACTATAGTATTGTATGGCAAATGGTTCAACCATCTGTTGGTGCACCCTTTCTCTCTCTCTCTCTTTGTCTTGGCAATAACGTTTGGTTACTTGTAATGTCTCTCTCTCTCTCTCTCTCTCTCTGTCTCTCTCAAACCCGATGGTGCCGGTAAGTCCGTGGGTGTAAGTTGGTTTGTTTTTTGTGTTAGTATGAAATTGTAATATATCGCTTTGGAGAGAGAGAGAGACAGTCTTCTATTTAGTATTGGAGAGGCGTGGTGTTTGTTGTAATTGTCTATGTGTGTGTGTGTGTGTGTGTGTTTGTTTCTGTTGAGATATGGGCATGGGGTGCCATTGTGGTATTTGTTGTCCCCTCCCTTCCATATCTGTAATCTATATTTACATGTATATCTTTGACATTTTTGTATATAAAGTGGTGTATTGCCACATCTTCTCTACCGAACACTACACTTCTTGTACTTACTTGTAATAGCTGTTAAAGTTGTAATACATTATAGTGTATACAATACTACATTATACAATCACATCAATCACATCAATTACATCAATATAATCATGTCCGAAGCAATCCCTTCTCCTACAGATGTGGGTGCGTTGGCTAACAGAATCAACTTCAACACTCGTGACGCTCACAATAAGATAGATGCGTTCATGTCGGTGAGGTTTGCCGTGGCGTTGAGACACGGGAAGCTGTACAGACAAGGGATCCTGGCGTTCTACTACGTGTTCCAGGCCATAGAACAGGAGATAGACTCGTTGCTCTCGTTGAATACAGACGACGCAGAGTCACAGGCAGACGGTAAGAGGGTGTTTGCTGCACAGGTGTTGCAACAGTTCTGGATGCCTGAGTTCCGCAGAACTCCACAATTGTACAAGGACCTGCAGCTACTGTACTCGCCGGAGTACCCCACGACACACGAGCTAGACACGATGCTGGACTCGCACGAGCTAGCGCCACAGCTGGCTGCGTTCGTGGACATGGTGCACAGCACTGTGGCACAGAACCCGCTGACCATCCTCGCGTACTGCCATGTCATGTACCTGGCGCTGTTCGCGGGCGGCAAGGTCATGCGCTCCACGTTATACCGCCACACAGGCCTGTTCCCCAAGTTCGAGCACCTGTCCAGCACAGAGCTTGCCAGACGTGGCACCAACTTCTTCACATTCAGCGACGAGGGCGTAGACGTCGAGAACCGCATGAAGTGGCAGTATAAGCGCGGCTACGAGCTGAGCACGAGGACGGCCGTCTCTGAAGATGACAAGCTCGCAGTGATCGACGTCTCCAAGCGCATATTCGAGCAGAACATGTGCATTATCCAGGAGATCGGCCAGCTGAACAAGGAGCACCTGCGGTCGTCGAAGCTCGATCTGCTGCAGTATGTCTTTGAGGAGCTCAAATTCCGCAATAAGACCGGCAACAGACAGGTGCTCCACGCATTTGTGATCCTGGTGGTCTTGCTCCTCGCCTACCGTGCACTATTCAAATAAGCTTCACGCCTCATTCTCCGCTAGCAAATATTCTATCTCATCTATCTTTTTTATACACCTTTGATATAGCATTAAATATATTCACATAAAGAAAGAAATAATATCGTTGTAATATTGTATCGTTGTAATATTGTATCGTTGTAATATTGTATTGTTGTATTGTTGTATTGTTGCAATGTTGTATTGTTGTAATATTGTATTGTTGCAATGTTGTATTGCTGTATTGTTGTAGAGAATAGATATATATATGTACATGATGGTATGTGTGGTTTTCACCTACCTTGAGACAGTTTACGTCTCTCGGCCTTCTCCTTCCGCCTGCGCTTCCTCAACTTGTGCTTCTTCATCTTCTTCTTGCGCTTCCGCATCACACTGTCAGCAAACACCTCTGTGTCGATAGCGTCAACAAGACTCACCCTAGCCACGGGCTGTTGCAATATTTGTGCCTGCATCTGCATCTGGTTTTGCCTCTGGTTTTGCCTCTGCACCTGCAGGAAGAACGGCGTGGCAGGCGCCAGCCTGCCCACTGCCGTGTACCCTGTCGCAGCACCCGCACACGTATTGTACAGCCTCGAGCACTGCCTCACCTGCCTCCACGGCAACATCCTAAACATCGTGAAAATACTGTACTTTGTGTTGTACTTTTGTATCAGAACCCCATACACATTGCATGTATTTGTATTTGTATGTGTGTATTTGTATGTGTGTGTCGGTGAAGGTTTCCATCACCCCCCCTCCCACACCGCCCGGGTCGAAAAAAAAAAAAAAATCAAAAAAAAAAAATAAATCGAAAAGTCGAAAGGGGTTGGCTTGTTGTCAATTATAAAGGACTTCAGGAACGCAGGGGAAAGGAGAGAAAGCTAATTGATTATTACTCTCTTGGAATCTAAGGTTGAAGAGAAGAGAAGGTAAGTAAAAGGAAAAGGAAAAGTAAAGCGAAAGACAAGAAAATATGCCGAGTCAGATAGTTCGTTCTGCGAAGAACATGGTGAAGGGGTACTCCAGCACGCAGGTGTTGGTCAGGGATGCCACTGCCAATGACAGCGCGAGTCCCAGTGTCGGTGTGTTGGAGGACCTTGCGGAGAAGACTTATGACACTGTTGAGTTTTTTGAGATTATGGATATGTTGGATAAGCGGTTGAACGACAAGGGGAAGTACTGGAGACATGTTGCGAAGTCGCTGACGGTGCTGGACTACCTTGTTAGGTTCGGGTCTGAGAACTGTGTTCTGTGGTGTAAGGAGAACCTGTACATTATCAAGACGCTGCGGGAGTTCAGACACGACAACGAGAATACCGGGAACGACGAGGGGCAGATTATCCGTGTGAAGGCCAAGGAGCTGACCTCGCTGCTGACCGATGACGAGAGGTTGCGGGAGGAGCGTGCGTTGAACAGGGCCAACAGGAGGGGCGGCAGCAACGAGAGGCGCAGAAGGAGAACGGACTCGCGGTCGAGATCGAGGTCTCACCGCGGTGAGGCCTACGATGACGATCTGCAGCGTGCGCTAGAGGAGTCGAGACTCACTGCCGAGGAAGAGGAAGCCAGGAGAAGGGAGTTGGCTCAGTATGAGAACCAGGATCCTGACTTGCTAGCCGCATTGCAATTGAGTAAAGAGGAGGAGGAATTGAAGAGACTACAGGACATGCAGAGACTACAGGAATTGCAAGCACAACAGAATGTTTACTACGATGTATTTGGTAACCCTATCTCCCCAGAGGAGTACTACCAGTACCAGGAGCAACAGGCCGCACAATTGGCACAGCAACAGGAAGCTGCATTGCTGGCACAACAACAGCAAGAAGCTGCACTATTGGCACAACAACAGCAAGCGGCACTATTGGCCCAGCAGCAGCAACAGCAGTTGTACTATAACCAAATGCAGCAAATGCAACAACAGCAACCTCTTGCTAGCGGTACCAATAACCCTTTCTCCAGAGATAACGTCAATAACAACAATAACAACACTTTGTTACCAGACTTGGAAACTAAGCCAGCTGAACCTCAACCAGTGGTATCTCCGCAACCAGCTCCTCAACCACAACAGCCATTGAAGCAAACCAGAACCGGTAACCAATCCATTTCTGATAAATTCAGTGAACTGAACACTCTACTAGCCACTGGTACGGGCATTGATACATTTGGTAACACAGGCGAGTCCCGTATTCCTGCACAGCACACCAAGACAGGTACTTTCATCAACTCGCAAGGTACAGGTTACAAACAAGTTTCAAACGAACCAAAGAACAATCCATTCTTGTCGAGCCAGTACACTGGTCTGCCCAGCACCAATATCGTTCCATCTCATACCGGGTACGGATTTGGTAACCAAACCCAAAGCCCACAACAACCTGCACAACCACAACAGCAGACACAGCAAAATCAACAACAGCCACAACTACAACAACAACCACAGCAACAACAACAACCACAACAGCAGTACCAGCAACAACAACAACAACAGTACCAGCAACAACCCCAACAGCAATACCAGCAACAACCTCAACAATATCAACAGCAGCAATATCAGCAGCAACAATATCAACAACCACAACAGTACCAACAACAGCAACAATTTGCTACACCAGATCAAGGTGTCAGTCTGATAGACCTCTGAAAACGTCGTTATTTTTTGTCGGATTTCTGTCCTATAAGTGCACACAGCAAGAAATAAAAACAACAATTGATCTTTGATTATCTAATAAGTTCTACTATTTTGTTTGTTTGTTTGAAAACAAGAATGAACAATCTTTTTTACCATTTACCTTTCCCGCCAATGCATCTTTAAAAAAATACTCTGTGTTCTAACTCTGTGCCTTACCTCTCTATTCTACGACTCCAATAAGAAGCAACGAACTAAGCAAAAAAAGGAGTATGCTACCACTGCAAAACTACTAAATATCTGTCATCTTATTTTGTATGTACAAGAAGTGTTATCATGTGCTCAAGTTTGTATATCTTTTTCTATATTTCTATTATATATATATAATTAATTATCTCCATAAAACAGACTATTCTATCCCTCTCCAGCCCTGTGGTGCTTTTAACGCCATCTCATGATTTTCTTAGCGACGTTGGGCTGTCCTTCGCTCTTTGAAGAAAAAAGGGACAGCTAAGTTGGTTCTATAATAATTCTTTTCACCAAGTAATACCAATAAGACAAGGATATCATTAAGGATAAAAGAGATATCAGGTAACAGAGTGGCGTTCTTCTCGTTTATTTAGAAGCAAAATAATCTGTGCTCTCTATCTGTGTGTTTTATTTCTTTTCCCTTTTCCAGAGTTGTCCTAACTATTTGATTTACGAATCAAACTTCTAGGTAATAAAACAAAAGAATAGAAATTAACATATAATTGGAACAACGCAATGAAAGTGGCACTTTGGATTGGAATTTTATCCAGTGTATTGGCGTTGGAAGATCCATGGAAACAGGCCAGCCAGATACTGGACGGGCAGCTGCGTAAAGTAGATGTCACGTCACCGGAGATATACAACAATGAAACTTACCAACGAGATACGTCGTCTTTCTACATACCGATGGATTACTCTGCGGTAGATGAACAACACTTCTACGAGAGTGTTTGGAACAGATATGAGGAAATAAGAAATGATGATTGGCATAAGGATGTGTATGATATGCTGGTTCGTTCGGCTGAGGAATTTAACAACACGGACGCCCTGTATACACTGGCTCAGATTAACCTCTGGGGTTGTTATAACTATCCACATAACAAGACCTCAGCGTATGAATACTTGAATAGGTTTAATGAGTTAACGAACCATGAAAACAGTACAGCGCTGTTTGATCTAGCTGTAATGCACTCAACTGGTCTATTCGGTGCTATACCAGTAAACACAGCGAAGGGCTTACTTTACTTCCAAAGATCTGCAAGGCTGGGTGACATAAGAGCAAAGCAGGTCTTAGCTTACCGTTACTACTCTGGCTATTCTGTGCCTAGAGACTTGGATAAAGCGTTACTGCTCTATAGAGAAGTGGCCGAAGAGTTGAGGAACATGTACTCAGATGAGCAGTGGAATATTATGTTCCCTTATGTTGAAAGTTATATTGTCAGGATACCTGATTTTGATGAGGGTCTACTAGGAAAAGGTCTGAGCACAATAGCTCCCATTGTCACAAGAAAGAAAACCACCAGACCACCATATGCTGGCTCTATCAAACCAATTGGTGATGTTGGGTATGGTGAAGTTGTCATGGAAATCAAGTGGAACAGTGGTAACCCAGGTTCATTCCATGTAACTGATAATGAACATGAAGAAAGATTAGTTGAACTCTTCTATACCGCTTGGGATTTATACAAAGGAACGTACACACACGGACGTGATGTTGAAAAGGCGAAGGACTTGTTGATGATGGTGTACAATAAGTACAACTCGAAAGTGGCCCTAATGGATAATTTACAAAAGTTCTTCTTTGTCAAGTCCATAGATCTTTTGGCTCATATGCACTTTACAGGTGAAGGCTTTGGTCAGGAGGATATTGAAGCAGCGAAAAAGTTATTCGACAGAGCAGAAGAAATCCTTGAAGGTGAACATATAACCAGAACAGCGAATGAGGTCGATAAGGGTCTAATTTCTCAATATAGGCAAAAAGACACGAAGAAGGCTCTGGAATACTACAAAAAAGCTAGAGAGTCTGGGAACGCCAATGGTATCCTGTACTATCAATTAGCCAAAATTTCGAGGGACCATCCTGAACTTAAACTTGAAGATGCTTACACGCTAATGCAGCAAGCTAGTGTCTTGCATTATATACCTGCTCAGTATGAATTTGCTCGTATGGTAGAAATTCATGAGAATAGAAATTTTGGTGTTGAGGACTTGGCAAGACTTTACAAGAAATTTGTAGAAGCTAATGAAAATATATTGGCACCACAACTCCGTTTAGCATTTTCAGAGCTTCTTGATGGTGATAGTGAAGTTGGTTTGTATGCATATGCCCAGGCCGCTGAACAAGGTTACGAATCAGCTCAAATCTCAGCTGGTCACTTAATGTACCAACTACCTTTCAAATTTGATGACCCACCACAAACTACAATCGAAAGGAAAAACTTGGCCATTTCATATTATACTCGGGCTTTCAAACAAGGTAATACCGATGCTGCTGTGGTTGCTGGTGATATATACTTCCATATGTCCAATTTCACAAAAGCAATGTCATTATACCAAAGTGCTGCATTGAAATTTTCATCACAAGCATTATGGAATATTGGATATATGTATGAGCATGGCCTAGGTGTTGAGAAAGACTATAGTATTGCAAAGAATTTTTATGATCAGATTTTGGATAATAACCAAAAGTTATATTTTGCAGTGAAAATGAGTATATTGAAATTGCAGGTCAAATCTTGGATAATGTGGTTATCTGGTGGTAAAGTTAATTATCTAGGTAATGTCCACCATAAAGTTCATTACAACTCTTCCATTCCATTTTTTGACAGATTAGTTCAACTCTTGAGAAACCTGTCTCGTGAAACTAGGAGCTCTGATAAGAAGAAGAATCCACATAAAATTTTTAAAGATAGTGGTAATAGCTCTCAGGGCCTCATGGAGAGGTTTGGTTTACAAGGTGAAGATCTACTAACTATGATTTGTGTTTTCATCATATTGGCATTGAGTATGTTTTTCAGAACCGTTGGCAGAAGAGCCCAATGGAACGTAAGACTCAATGGTATAGATGTTGGTGGAAATATGCTTCAATTCGAAGAAGCTAATGAAGATGATGAAGATGGAAATGATGAAGATGAAAACCAAGACAGAGGAAGAGCCAGAAATGATTTTGGGTTTGGGGGAAACTTTGATGTTCAAATCTTTGCCATTTGAAATGGGTTCTGACACGTTCAAAATTCTAATATTAAAATACTAAATTGTCATATATATTCAGTTTATAGAATTTAAGTACTTGACATATTTTAAGTTATGAATACAATAAAAAATTAAAAAAACAAAAACGAAAATAATAATAAGATCAAAACTAGATACCATCCTTTAAATTTATAGTCATTTCAAACCCTTAGCTTGCCTTGTGACTCCCATGTTATCAACTTTTCCTTTTGTAAATGATAATCTTGTCGAAGCGCCATGTAGGTACTGACAAAAGAATCTAAGTCTAAGTCACTCTTGGCCTTCAACTCAACACTATCAGTTTGTAGTTCGAGATCTTTAATCTTTGCCTCCAGTTTTCTTTTCAACACTGGCTCCGCAAAATTGTCTCTTATCAGTGATTGCAAATCTTGAAACTTCTTGGTATATTCACTCTCAAGTATCACTAGTTCGGCAATGTTATCCTGCAATGCCAGTTTGTCATCTTCTAGCTTCGCAAACTTGCCTTCAAGTTCTTTGAACCGTTCCTTCAATTTCAAAACCTCGTCCCTTGTGGAATCCAAGGGGTTCAATCGAGCTACATATAATTGGATCTGGTCTCTATGGTGATTAATCATATCTAAAATTTCTTGACTCGACAGCAAGTTAATATTCGCCGGTAGTTCCATATCAGGTGGGTTCTCGGGATTCATGGGAATCATCTCACATTGCGACCGCATAGGCAGCGCAGGTGGCGGCGGTGATACAGCTTCGGTATCCATATTCTTCAACTAGTGAATTTCAACGGTATATGTTAGTTTTTATGAACAGATTTGCCAATACACCTAGTCAACTTCCCCAGTCTGTTGAAATTCAAAAAATTAAAGGGATCATTCTTATTCAAAAGTGCACATCTCGTCTCGGTAAACGCACAAAAATTCGAGGTTTTTAAAGCACATTCAAAAGAAAATTGAAATTTAACTTATACTCGATGAAGTTACGATCTACTGCTTGTTTGAAAGAAGTAACAAACTAAATATTTAACGATAATGTCTGCTCTAAGAGTTGCGAGTAAACAGCCAGCTAAGTATGCGCTTATCTTTCTACATGGTCTAGGTGATTCCGGTCAAGGCTGGTCCTTTTTGGCTGACTACTTGCAAAACCATCAATCTGGATTTGAAACCACCAAGTTTGTGTTTCCCAATGCGCCTGTGGCACCTGTTACTGCCAATGGTGGTATGCCAATGCCTTCTTGGTTTGATATCAGGGAGTGGGACTGGACCACTAGTAATGTCGATGCTGACGGTTTCAAGAAGTCCCTGCAAGTTGTGCAGAGCTATGTCCAAGAGAGTATCGATGAAGGGATCGATCCATCTAATATCATTGTCGGTGGGTTCTCGCAAGGTGCTGCATTGTCACTGGCTGCCGCACTAACACTAAATGTGAAAGTAGGCGCTTTCGTGGTCTTGTCTGGGTTCGCATACTTGAGAAACGAGTTGAGAGACATCAAAAACACCAATAATACCGACACACCTATATTCCACGGCCATGGTGAATCTGATGACGTGGTTCCGTTCAAAATTGGCCAGGTCTCCAGGGACTACTTCAAAGAGACTGGTCCATTAACCAATTATACATTTAAAAGCTATAGAGGACTAGGTCACTCTGCAGACCCGCAAGAACTAGATGACCTAGCCAAATTCTTGAAATCAGTTGTAAAATAGATAAAAAAAAATCTAGCTTAAAAAAAACCACCGCTTATATATATAAATATCGCCCAATTAGGTATAGTAATAAACTTTATTTCCAAATCAATACACCTACTTTCCAAAACGGGATATGTTAAAGCAAAAAGCGTAAATCATTATTACCCGATTTGGATTTCCAAGAAATTAAACGAAATTTATTTTTTTCTCTTTGGGGGGTGTGGATTTTTTTTGTTACGTTACCTTACAATGCGTTCAAACGAGGAAGGACACGAAGTTTTAGGAATCGCGATAGTTTATTGAAATAAAGTGATATATATCTATTACAATAACATTCTCAATTGGTTACAAATTGAACACGAGCATTTTGGGTCTTATTATTTCCAAGTGTTCAAAGAAGTGTGAAAAGGGAAGAGCTAATATCATCTAATATAAATCTCGATGTTCAACAGGCTTTCGAGGAAGAAGAATACCTATGCTGCCGATGATGACAAGCAGCTTAAGAGTAAAAAATCTAGTTTCAAACCACGGTTATCCAGAAATATATGGAAACAAGTACCTTTCAAGTTAATGCTGAAACTGTGGCTTGCTTGGGCATGTTTGATACATTACTATGAACACACAGTGGTGATAAGAGCGATGAAGAAATGTGCGTGGATGAAGTGGGAGGATTTCGAAGCAGGTGCACAGCCCCATCATGTTGCCCTCTTTGCTGATCCACAGATCATGGATGCACACTCTTATCCAGGCAGACCTCACATTGTGAATGAAATAACTAGGATTATACTGGATCATTACTTGTCCAGGAACTGGAAGTATGTACAACACTACTTGTCTCCAGATTCGACGTTCTTCCTGGGTGATTTGTTTGATGGTGGTAGAGAATGGGAAGATGACTATTGGTTCAAGGAATTTGAAAGGTTTCACAAGATATTCCCTACTGTTCCAGGTAAATTGATGAAGACTAATGTGGCAGGCAACCACGATATTGGTTTCGGTGATACCGTTGTGAGATCCAGTTTAGACAGATTCTCAGCTCACTTTGGTGAGATGAATGAATTTTTTGATGTAGGTAATCACACATTCGTTATCCTCGATACAATTTCATTATCAGATACTGTTGATCCATACGTGTCAGGTTTTCCAAGAAAGTTCCTGTACGATTTCAAGAGACTTAACCACCCATATCCAAAAATTCTTTTGTCTCATGTCCCTTTGTTTAGAGACCCAGAACAACAAACTTGTGGTCAGGAAAGAGAATCAAACAAGCTTTTCCCTCTAACAAAGGGTGAGCAGTACCAAACTGTTATTAACCCAGATATATCAAAGGGGGTTCTTTCATTGATAGACCCAGTTCTATTATTTTCTGGTGACGACCATGATTATTGCCATATAAAACACGAATTCCAGTTACCTGAAAAATCAGATATCAATATTGCCAACGAATACACCGTCAAATCATGTGCTATGAATATGGGTATAAGTAAACCAGCAATCCAACTACTGTCACTATATAATCCAAACGGTCCTAGTGCTTTGTCTGAAACTGGCTCGACTTACAGAACTGAAATGTGCTATATGCCTGACCCCTATAAACCATTGAAGATGTATGGTCTTTTAGCAATACTGACATTAGTAATTCTAATCAGACAATCTTTTTCTTCCAGAAGGTATAGTGGGAGCAGTAAATCTATCCTTTCCAAACTATTCAGATCAAAACAAGACCCAACTTTGCCTCTTCCAGTAAGTGCTGTCTCCCATGGTGCAGAGGACAAGATGATGAAGGCCAGTACAATGGATGTTACAGAAAAGTCCAGTATAACTGGTTTTTTTACAACTATGGGGCTAATGTCAACGTCTGTATTAGGTATTTTTGCCTTCTACTATACACAGGTATGAACAAATCATCCGACATTTACATATATGTGTATATGTGTAGTGTCCACTTCATTATATAAATATCGAAATGGACAATATTATAGAATTCAATAAGCCACCATTTCACGTAAGGACGAAATTAAATTGATCCTTGGCTTACGCTACAGCAAAAACCATTATATACTCGTCATAGTCAAATTGATTCACTTGTGTAAATTTCACTTTTCATACGCGTACACGAGAAATTAAAACAATAATAAAGATAATCGAAGCTCATCACCATCACAAATTATTAAGGTAACACGCAAACCGAAGTAAGGACATTACATTTCAATTAGTTCAATATTAACAATCGATAACATAATTCAGGAACACAATATAAATGACAGAATTATCAGATAAAAATATATCGGTGAAGGAGAGTGAAAGCGATGAGGATATTGATGAACTGTTAGAGGAATTAGAACTGGAGGACAGTCAAAACGATTTGTTCATGGATAAATACAGAGAGCAAAGGTTACAGGAAATACATGACCATTTCAATGAGGTGAATAGGAAAAAAAAGGAAGGATTTGGCCAGTTGAACGAAATCAAAGAAGAATCACAGTTGATGAATTTGACCACTAAGAATAGCAGAGTAGTGATACATTTTGAGCTCGAGAAGTTTCCTAAATGCCTCTATATGAATCATAAATTAGAAGAATTATCCAAAAAATATGTCAAGACTAAATTTTATAAGATCAGTGTTGAAAGTGCTCCATTTCTGGTGGATAAATTGAAAATAAAGGTTCTTCCGTTTGTGATATGTTATATAAATGGCAGCGAATCAGAGAGGATAATTGGATTCAGCAAAATGGGTAATGATCCTAATGGATTCCGTACTTCGCAGTTGGAAAACGTATTACTACGAGCTGGTGCCATCTCAAGGGATCCTTTGGATGTTGAAAAACTAAATAAATATAGAAATAATGAAGACTCTTCTGATAGTGAATACGAAGACCAGCAAATGCAGAGCAAGCATTCTGACAAGGATGATAGTGATTTAGATCTATAATAATAGGTAAATAAATATACCTCGTACCCAATATTTTAATAAAAAAAGTAATGATTATAGATATATAATTATATTTTACATGTGTGCAATATCTAAATGTTGTGGTTTTTTTTTTTTATGTCAAATGGTTTTCATACCATATATGTAGTTTCTAGATCCGAGTATACTGAATCTTTATGCAAATATCATTGAAATGCCCAAACATTTCCAATGATTGGGTATCAACTAATCTAGTTGTGTGTGCTTTATTGTCTTTATTTTTGAATTGTTTTTTTATTGTTGATATCAATCCAAAAAATATGCAGAATGAAGTAAAAAAAAAAAACAGATTAAAATATTTGATCTCTTACTGTATTTTTTAATCAATCAGATGCGGTACAGGGTTTAGAACACTGCTCCAGCTTTTCCTTTAAGCTTTCTATCTCTGCTCGCAACTCTTCATTTTCCATCATCAAATGAGCTCTACGAATTTCACTATCTTTTAAAGCAACTACTGATTGTTTCAATTGAACGCAAGTTCTTGCGTATCCATCTTTTACAACATTGAAGTTGAAAATTAACTTGTGAGTATCAATCACTCTTTTCTTCATCTTAGCTACTTCAGCCATAGTATGCTCGTTAGTGTATGCTACAAGTTTGGTCTGTCCATCGGCAGCTCTGCCATCACCATTCTCGGAACCAATCAATTTAGAGCTTCCAGATTCACGTTCTCTTTTAACGTTTGGAATTTCTTTTATAATATTAGGTTGGACTTTCCTAATAATCTGTAGCTTCTTTCTATTATCAGGAATTTCTTTTATAATATTAGGTTGAACCTTCCTAATAATCTGTAGCTTCTTTGTGTTATCAGGAATCTCTTTTATAATATTAGGTTTAATTTTCTCAATATTTTCAAGTTTCTTACTATCATCAGGAATGTCATTGATAATATTATGTTTGATTTTCTTTATGAATTGAAGTTCCTCAACAACGCTCGTTTTACGGTCAATGATAGCAGGCTTAGTCACTTTACCCTTAAGAGTATTGGATGCTTTTGTGTTAGAAGTTTCTAGCTTGATAGCTTTTATTTTCTTTGGAACCTCATCGGAATCTGTCTCTCCCTCATCTAATAGCAGAATTTCTTCTGATTCAATTTCTGATTTAACTTTAGTAGATTCTTCAGCGTTACTGTCATCTGAAGAAGGTGTTGGCGACAAAGAGATAGGCGACAACATTTGATCATCCATTATCGAGTCCAAATTTAATTTATCATTGAAATTTTTTACCGATGTCTTTTTATGAGAAACTCCATTGCCCCCATTTTCGCAATTATCACTTTTAACCTCCTCTTTCTTACCTGCGTCAAACGCTTCACCAGTTTCCTCATCTTTGAAAATAACACCTTGATCCATTTTCAGTAATGTGTCCAAAGTTAAATGCTTACCGACAGATTCGTCTGTAATTTCATCGAGACCTTGGAAGCCAGCTTCTCTGAAGGCTACTTCGAACTGATTCCGGTAATCAAGCTCTAATTTCTTTTCGTCTCCGCCCTCATCCTCATACCCCTCCAAGGGAGAGTCAAGATCCATTAATGCACTGTCAGGATTGCCATCTTCCTCAGCTAGCAGCTTATGCAGTATATTCAAACTATCATCTCCAGGTGAACCGACATCGACCTCTAACTTGTCGTTTGGTTTCTCTTCCATTGCCCCCAAAGTATATTATCAAATATATCTTCAGCCGGAAAAGCAATAGTGGTTATCAGTCTTATTTCCACCTCTATAAATAAATAAATATCGAATTCCAAATCCAGTACTTGATTAAAATAGTGCTAACATTTAAATGCTCATCGCAAAATTTTGAGAGTTTCCAGAAACCGCAGCGATGGGCATCGCAAAAAAAAAAAAAAAAAAAAAATTTTTTTTCAATCACCCATTTCCACACCACACGTCGTTTACGTAGAGAGTGACACTAGTGTAGATGTGTTATAAGCTAAGATATCAGTAAAAATTGCATTATGTGCATAAAAATACAGTTGATTACCTGAAAATTTATTATTATTATTAGTGCTATATCATTATATGTTTAATTTATATATAGAGAAGTGAAGGTGAAATCGTAAAAAAATTCAAAAAAACTCAAAAAAAAAAAAAACACATTATCAGGAAGAACGAACAATACGGAACAATGAACTTTATTTATTGTTCCATCCAAGGAACCACGCGTCGTTATTATTGACATCATCATCACCATATAAGTCAATAGAGACTGCCTTTTTATATGAAGTTGGTTCCTCAGGTTTAGGCTCGCTTTCTTTTATTTGAGAGTCGATATGGTCATTGATGCTTTCGATATCATCATAAAGTTGGAAACTGAATGATGGTTTGATTTGATCCATACTGGTTTTGAAAGTCGAGCCATTGTTATTGTAACTAGTGTTGCTAATATTAGAGTTGGATTCTTTCTCGGTTACTGTGCTTGTGCTTGGACCACCTAATTTAATTGTACTCACTGAAGCTGTCGTAGTTGTTTCATCCTCTGAACAAGTTGTACCACCTGCCTCACTAACTGACTCAGCGACTGAGTCGTTATCATTGATTTCTGAATAACCGGACATCATCCGATCTTCATCATCAAGTGCCTGGAAGTGTTGTGGAGAGCGACGGTTGTGAAAGTTTAGAGCAAACGTGTTCTTCTCTGTCGAATCAATTTCGCCATTGATCAATCCCGAAATGAAGTCCATTGCTGGTTGACGTCTCATATCTTCCATAGATTTTTTGATCAGTTTTTTTTCAAATAGATTTGTGCTTCCTGAAACATGGGTATGACTGTCATTTCCTTGGTTATTCGTCAGAGTGGGGTTGTTGCTCAACCACTTCGTAAATGTTGGTGTTACAAGTGTATCCAGTTGAGTTAGTGAGGTGTTAGAGCTGCTTGCACTTGTGGAAGGTGAGGACAATCTAGAGTAAAACTCTGGGGGAATCAATGTATTGGTTGTGTTTACAATCTTTGGATTATTGTCTTGACCATGAATTTCTAACAGCTTCTTCTTGTTGTACAACATTCTCTGTTGTGTTGTATCATCCATCGACACATCGTCGAAATCTCCGTCATGAATATAAATATTAGTGAATTTGTTATGCAGTGTTTGATCAAGTGATTCTTCTTGATCGTTATCTTCGTTAGGTTCGTCACTTTCCTCTTCTAAAGTCGTCACAGTAGATGCCAATGGGGAAGCACATCTGATTTCAGGTCTCTCCTGCTTTACTGCTAAGTTGTTTGAACCTGAGATCACGCCAGGGTTTACAGACCGTTGTCCACTCTGTTTGAATGGCCCATTTAATGCAGGGTCCATCAAACTCAGGGACCTAAACCTTCCCTTTCTTGTGCCAGGCAATTTTAAGTTATTGTTTATACTATTGTGCGCTTTTGACGACAGGTTAAAACCAGATCCCGACCGGGATAAGATATTAGGAGCAAAGAAGCTCAAACCTTCGTCGTCATCGTCATCTTCATCGTCTTCATCGTCTTCATCGTCTTCTTCTTCCTCGTCCTCCTCGTCATCATCATCATTATCCACTTCTTCATGGAGATCATCATCCCCAAACTGTTCGTTGTCATTCATAGTCTCATCTTGATCCATTGGTATGTAATCAGCAGGGAGAAGCTCAGTGCCGATATTGTGCTCGCCAGTAGGAAATGCTATTGGTGTGAAGGATCTGGATTGTGTCAGTGTAGGTGAGGTGGTCAAACTTGCTGGTGGTTTTATCCTTACAGCTTTGTCTTTGTTTGATGTAATGATCTCATTTTGAAAGTTAAGTATCGATGATGAGACACGCTTCAGTGGAGTATGTGATATGAATTCCGTGTCGTACGAGTGTGTCGGCACCGATGCCGAGTATGATCTGTTCCGTGTTGTGGTAGCGTTCATCTGATGCAGGGCGTTCATGGACTCTTCTGATATGTACGAGTTCAGTGGTCTGTCAGAGAGAATAGTGAGCAGGGCCTTGACACCCGTGTGGTTTGTTATTATCACTATGGACTCCATTACATTTGAATCCGTTGGTGACACAAACTTCTGGTTCAACTTCATGTAGTAATCCTTAAAGGGAGTGCTCCCAGCAGGGATCGAAGAGTTATCTTCTGCTGTGGTCATGCTATTGTAAGCAGCGGTATTAACTGTGTTAAAGTTCACCACCCGGGATTGCAAGAGTTCTGGGTCCAAAAACGTCTTAAACCACTTGAGTGACGTAGGTGTAGAGTCCAAGTGGAACTCGCAGTGGACATTATCGTCACTGACTTGTTTGAGTTGCTCGTACATGGTCTCCAGCAAGAACTTGATGGTCTGCACATACCGCAGAGACCCCGAAGATGCAATATTCACAATCACCCTGATGTGATGGTCTGTATTGAGCAAATTCTGCCAGAACTGCTCGTTATTGTTGTGGAACGCCTTCCATATATCATCCTTCAGCTTATTCAGCTTAAACTTCTTATTCAGCCTCGAGAGTTTAGTCTCTGTAAGCTCATCAGTGTAGTAGTCTATCGTTGGGATATCTATGTAGAGATGGACTCTGTATTCATGTAACTCGTCAACACTCGCCGAGACATCCGAGTACGATATCAAAAACAGCGAGCCCACGGGCTTCACATTCACCCTCCTATCCATACTTGCAGTATTGAAGTTCTGTATCCCCTTATTATGTTGTATTAGTAAAATGTTTCACTGTTGTTATAATATATTACAAATATATTATAATATGTTATATTGTGTTATAGTATGTGTATACTATATTACACTGTATTGTAGAGTGAAATAAGAATAATAATACAATACAATAGACAATACAATATAGCAACAATACAATACAATACAGAAACAATACTCCAAGTATATATATTAAAGTATGAATCACCATCGAGAGAGAGAGAAGAGATGAGAAGATCAAAGATGGAAAAAAAAAAAATTTACTCCCTCTCAGAGGCACACACACACAGACGAGTGCACACACACACACACACACACAGAGAGAGTGAGAGTGAGAGTGAGAGGCACCTTGGAGAGGGAGAGTTATAACAATGGGAGAGAGAGAGAGAGAGAGAGAAGGAGAGAGAGAGATATACAGTGTACACTAAACGACGGGGGTACTATGATATACAGTATATATGGTCATACATATACCCGTGTGTGTGTGGCATTTACTGTAATTCCCAAAATGATTCTGTGGGACTTACCCGAACGGGTTTTACTCAACAGAAAAAAAATATTAGCGAGGCCAAATTAAACAATGGGCGTTGGGTGTGACCAGCACACAGCTCTCTGTGATCTGGCTTTTGCCCTTGGCTTGTTTCTGAAGACCCGTAACCTTATAGTGCAATATATTGGGACATTAAACATATAGTTGTGTAATCCCCTTGTTATAATACCCTTCATCTCGTATACACACACCCATACTCCATACATACAAAAATATTACCCTCTTATTACCCTGACATCCTTCAACACAACAACTCCGCCTCTCTCACTCTAAACGGAAGGAAATAACGGATATATTAGTATCATTGTACACGCATGTCATATGCATGTACGTACACAGTAGTATATGTACATGTGTCAAATCCGTAAGTAGCAACATATATCTAAGCCCAAAGGGAACTGGGGGAAAAAAATAAAGAAAGAGAGAGAACAAGAACAAAAAAAAAATAATAATAATAATAATACCCGTGAAAAGGCCAACAAATCTCTGATACTATTGGAATATTTTTTAGAAAAAATAAACGGTTTTTGTTATTCTCTGAAGAATTTAGATTACAGATCTGTTGAAATATAAACACAAATTGATATGTCGGAACAGAGTCTGAGGGAATTGCAGGTGGACGCGCTCCTGAAGATGCTCTATCTGAATGAAGAGCATTATCCAAGGGCGACCTCTATTACGGAGGATCCCAACGCTACCACGGCGGCGATTGCGTCTGACTCGGCTATTCAGGATATTGTCTGGAAAGTGCTCGTGCTGGACAAGAAAACCACGGCGATTGTGTCGAGTGTCTTGCGTGTTAACGACTTGTTGAAGACGGGTGTCACCGTGCACTCTTTGATCGACTCAGCAAAGAGGAGCTCGCTTCCTGACGTGCCCGTGGTATACTTCGTCGAACCCACCATGGAGAACGTGAACATTGTCATAGATGATATCAAGAACAGTAGGTACGCGGAGTTTTATGTCAATTTTGTCGACACCTTGAGCAGGGACCTGCTGGAGCATTTGGCCAAGGAAGTGGTACAACTGGGCAAGCAGGACAAGATCAAGCAAGTGTATGACCAGTACTTAGATTTTGTTGTAACAGAACCAGAGCTCTTCTCTCTAGAGTTGCCAACTGCATACATTACTTTGAACGACCCTTCCACCTCAGAGGAGAACATTACAGCACTGTGCACTAGAATAGCAGACGGGCTGTTTAACACAGTTATCACATTGAACTCAATTCCTATTATTAGGGCCCCCAAAAACGGTCCCGCAGAGATAGTTGCTGAGAAACTGGCTAACAGGTTGAGAGACTACGTCATCAACATGAAGTCTAACTCTTCTAACTCAGACTCAAATGACAGCAACAGTATATTAAACGACTCCCTCGATAGATCTGTGCTTATCATTTTGGACAGAAACATCGATTACAGCTCTATGTTCTCTCACTCGTGGATCTACCAGTGCATGGTGTTTGACATTTTCAAGCTGAAGCGTAACACAATCACCATCCCCGCTGGGGAAGGTGAAAACGCCAAGCCTAAACAGTACGATATAGAACCCCACGATTTCTTCTGGAACCAAAACTCTCACTTGCCCTTCCCAGAGGCAGCAGAAAACGTGGAATCTGCTTTGGATAAATATAAACAAGAAGCTAACGAGATTATTAAGAAAACTGGTGTTTCTAACTTGAACGACTTGAATATTAAGCAGTTTGATCAACAAAACCAAGACGATGACCTGGGTACCTTACAAATTCAACAGGCTGTGAAAAAACTTCCTGAATTGACAGCAAAGAAAAGCATTATAGATATGCATATGAATATATTTGCTTCCCTTTTGAAGGAATTAGAAGCTAAAAACTTAGACACATTCTTCGAGATTGAACAACAAGATCCAGACAACGTGAAGACTAGAACAAAGTTCTTAGAACTTTTGAAAACGGATGCCAAATCGACTAATCTAGATGATAAGCTAAGATCATTTATTGTACTATATTTGAGTGCAAAAACCACTCCACCAAAGGATTTTGTTGAGGACGTAGAGAAATATTTCAAATCTCAAGAATATGACACCTCTGTCTTATCTTATGTCTATAAATTAAGAGAAATGATGAAAATGTCATCCTCCATGTCACTGCAAACAAAATCTTTGGATGACGGTACTTCTACTGCAAGCAGAACAGGTACTAGTACATTATCCGGTTTATATGGTTTAACTGAAGGTACACTGCAAGGTGGTGTTGGTTCTCTAATTTCTGGCTTCAAGAAGTTGTTGCCCGAAAAGAAAACCATTCCAGTAACGAACATCGTTGATGCATTCATGGAACCTCTAAGTAGTTCCCAGAAGAACTTGGAAGCCACAGATAGTTACCTATACCTTGATCCAAAGATAACAAGGGGATCTCACACTAGAAAGCCTAAGAGACAAACATACAATAAATCTGTTGTCTTTGTTGTTGGAGGTGGTAACTATCTAGAATACCAAAACTTACAAGAGTGGGCTCATTCCCAAATTCACAACCCAAAGAAGGTAATGTATGGTAGTACTGATATTATTTCCCCGCACGAATTCTTAGAACAACTAACGTCATTAAGCAAATAATGGCCACTTATATAAATATGTAGCATATCATGTTTCTTCAATATACATTAATTCACTGAGACAATATTTGCATCATTCAACTTTACAAATGAAAAGTTATATGTTCTTATTTCATGATCTTATTGTTTACAATACGACTACAGAAAAAATAATAATCTATTATATTAGTTTTACATGTACATGTTGGAGTTTTCAAGAATCTTAGTAGATCTTTTAGCGTCAATGAAAAGCATCTTGGCTTCTTCAATATCATTGACAACAATTTCTTTACGACCAGCGGTAGTGCTCAAAATACCAGCTGGAGATAGCAACTGTAGGACATAACGAAGGGAGGTTTCTACACCCATATCGGCCAATGTATTTAGAGCATCGTCTTCTAATACTAGATTTTCAACCTTAGAACGTCTTTCAATAATCAGTTTTATCTCATCTCTGCTATATGGCAGGGTACGAACAATAAGTAGTCTATCAATTAAATCTGCTGGGATACCATGTGGGGAGACAACGTCATCAGTACCGCGAACAGTAGTCATACCTCTATTGGAAGCCAGCACCACAATTGGAGCAATATCGGATTCCAAAGCCTTGTTCAAATATGTGAAGATCTCGATATCAAGCATGTTAGCTTCATCAATGAACAGGACACCGGGTATTAATTCTGCAATACCTTGGTCCACATATTTGGCCACCACTTTGTTCACTTCAAATCTTAGTTTCTCAGTGATCTCTGTCTTCTTTGGTTTCATCAATTGACCCATCATTGATATCACGTCTTGACCACCTTGAGGTCTGGCATTAGCGATATCTAGATCATGTAGAGTAACATCCTGAACAATTTCCTTCTTCTTGTGTACTTCACCCTTTGGCAATGGAACATACTCCTCGGCTTCTAGATCAAATTCAGTGGCATAAGCATCAGACCTACCCACACGTTTCACGGCACCGGTATTACTCTCAATGTAGATGACATCACCAACACTGACTTTCTCCTTTTGAATACTGTCATAAATTGTAGGATCTAGTCTTAGGGTTTTCGTACCCTTGGCTGATTTCAAGCCAACAATGACATGAGAGATAGTCTTACCGTAACCACCCAATGGGTTCTCCGCGTCTTCTGGGGTCAACTCAGTGACTTCACCCTCGTAAACTTCCTTAGTTTCCTTAATTCTCAAACCGATGGCTCTTCTGAAATTCTCCATCAATGTCTCCGTTTTCTTAACTTCAACAGAGTACAATTCACTACCAACCAGTGGACAGAATGGCACTTTAGGACCCAGTTCTTGCGAGATAGCCAATGCCAAGGCAGTTTTACCAGTGGATGGCCCACCTGCCAACAAAATGGCTCTCCCCGACATCTTCTTGGCCTTGATCAAGTCAACAATAACACCACAAGCTTCTCTTGCTTCAACCTGTCCAACAAAACCACCTTCCACCTGTCTAGCAACACCAGTGTCATCCAAACCAAGACCCTTGATATGCGTGTGGGCTGCAGTCCTCGTTCCAGCACCAGTAGACTTGTTCTCATTAACCTCCGTGATAGCAACCATTGTTCTAGTATTTATTAAAGTCTCAATTGCCTAAGTATACTTCGATAAACTTTAAGTACACCGTCGAAACCTGAAATCTAGCAGAAACTCATCGATTTCACAGCTTTTTACTGACAAATTCAATGAGGTTGGTATTATTTTTTTTTCCAGCATGGAAATTTTTCAGTTTGTGCTGCCGTACGGTTCCTAGGCGTGATACCGTATTACCATATATCTATGTAATACTACACAGCAGGCTCCATTTGTCTATGTAAGTCATAAGATTTGTATATATCTCCATGATTGCTCGGTTTCCATTCTTTTCTTTCTCTTTCTCTCTCGACGTTTTGACCACGCTGTGTTTAGTACCGAGCTCTCTTGTCTAGCCAGGTATGCATCTGGGGAACTCTATACTACTACGTCAAATTGTATATACTATCACATCAAACTGTATATACCACCACTACATCAAATAAATATACACTTCATCTGAAGCATTATTACACACGCATTATCTGTGCCTCTCCCGTTTTGTGTAATTACATTTCCGAAAACGGAAAAATCTCGAATTTTAAAAATGCTGTGCTCATTGAAAGAAATGAAAATATGTATTTATTACAAACACAGATATATTCGATGTCTTGACGGGTTCTTCGTTATTTACAGTTGTGGATTAGTATATATACAGATTACAGGATAGAAAAAAAACAACCAAATAATATCAAGTCGAGTTGTCATGTCGGTTGGAGCTAAGTTACCGTTGACTCCACCGTCCTCTACTAAGAAGGGTTTAAGGAAAGGTCGGGACACTGATGTTGTGCCCAAGAGACTGATCTCACAGCTGAAACGGTCGACCAGGAAGCCCAGGTTGGCTTATAGACCAGTTCCATTTGGCGTATTTAACCTGGATGACTACACTAGTGGGATCAAAGGGAGCAAACAGACCTTGGAAAAGGATGCAGAGTTTCTAAAGTATACCTTGAAGTATTGTAAACGGATTATTTGCGTTGTAGGAGCTGGGATTTCTGTTGCTGCTGGGATCCCTGATTTCAGGTCCAACGATGGTCTGTTCAACAGTATGAAGTCTTCAGTGATCAGCTCAGGTAAGGAATCGTTTGATTTCAACAAAGTATACACATCTGATGAAAGAAGTAATATATTTCACGATATGATTGTTAACCTGCATAGACTATCGAATGATAGCGAACCCACACAGTTTCATAAGATGTTAGATGAACTTGCAGGGCAAGACAGGTTAGTACGACTGTACACTCAGAACATTGATGGGCTAGATACACGTTTATCAAACCTTACAACAAAAACTCCACTACAAAAGCCGATTCCAAAAACAATACAGTTGCATGGTAGCTTGGAATATATGGAGTGTAATATGTGCTCAAAACTGGATAAGTTCAATCCCGATGTATTCAAATCTGACGACGAGATTGTACCGTCCTGTCCGCAGTGTAAAGAGTTTGAAGAGGTTAGGAGTATCGCAGGGTTAAGACCTAAAGGTGTTGGTAAGTTGAGACCAAGAGTGGTACTATATAATGAAATTCACCCAGAAGGTGAAATGATAGGTGATATTGCAAATAGTGACTTGAAGAAACGGATAGATTGTCTGATCATTGCAGGGACGAGTCTTAAAATCCCTGGAGTAATTCAAATATGTAAGAAGTTTATTGAGAGGATAAGAGCTACAAAGGGCATTGTAATATATTTGAATAAAGAAATGCCAAGTCAGTCATTAATGAACAATCTTGGTCATATAGACCTCATAGTGTTAGGAGATTGTCAAAATCTGCCCAAACTGATCTGATAGATCGTGTTCTTCTTTTAATACTGAAGAGGAGTTCAGAATAAATTATTAATGTGTAACATTATAAATGCATAGTTATTATTTTTTATATATGAATAATGAAATAGTATAATTCGTTAAAATAGTGGAAGTCATGAAAGCAGAAAATATCATCAAAATTAAAGAAGTTGATGACTAATTTATCAACGCAGCAGGTGGAGCAATATCTGGAACCATACCCAATTGAAATGCAGGTGCTTTAAACATTTCAACAGTTTCTGACGGAAGTTCAGTAACATCAAGTGTAGACTCCTTTGAAGGTATGCCTTGAATAAAGCCACTAGTGCTACTGCTTTGGGCACTTCCGAACGGCTGTTGCCCTGTTGATGATCCAAATGGTGAGTTTGTCTGCATTGTCCCTCCAAAACCAGCACTATTTCCATTGTTGGTAGTCGTGCCAAATGGGGATGCTGTTTGTGTTCCGTTTTCGTTATTTGATTTCTGGAAAGCTCCTCCAAATGCATTTGTTTGCCCAGATTGAGTAGGGCCTGTTGTATTACCTCCAAATGCAGATGTTGTATTTCCGCTTTGTAAACTTCCGAATGGAGAATTTGTTGTATTCGATGCAAAAGGTGAATTCGTTGAATTTCCTGTACCAAAGGGTGATTTCACAGAATTGTTTGTGCCAAAAGGAGACTGTGTTGTGCCAAATGCCGTGGTTGTGTTGCCTTGTACAGTAGTTTCTGCGCCTTTGACAGCGGTGCCAAATGCCGAACTTCCATTCGCAGCGTTTGATCCGAACGGACTCTGTTGATTACCATTGAGACCAAATGCACTAGTATTATTTGTTGTTGCAGCCCCAAACGGGCCTTGTTGGTTTGGTTTACTTTGACCGAAACCTGGATTGCCAAATGCAGAGTTTGTAGTAGTTGCCGCAGCTCCACCGAATGCTGGTTTACCAAAGGCTGATCCACCAGCAGTTGATGTTGTTGTATTATTATTCAGTGCACCAAATGGAGATGCACCTGTATTTGCAGCTGCTGTTGGATTCCCAAATGGTGAAGCTGTCGAAACATTGTTATTGTTTGCTTTCATGAATGGATTTTGTTGAGCACTATTGGAAGCACCAAATGGCGACGATGAATTGCCAGTACCCTGTGCTAACGATCCAAACCCCGATGATCCAAAACCAGATGATGCAAACGCTGGAGCGCCAAATGCAGATTGTCCAGCACCGGCACCAACCCCGGCACCAGGAACAGCAGCCCCGGCACCGAACCCAGGTTTCCCAAAGGCACCGCCAGTAGTGCCTGTACTACCAAATGCACTGCCACCATTGTTTGCAGCAGAAGCAGCAGAACCAAACGCCGGTTTTCCAAAAGCACCTCCTCCAGCAGTTGCATTGTTTACATTGCTGCCACCGTTAATATTCGAAGAAAACCCAGACACACCAAACATCCCAGTACTGTTATTCGCAGTGTTAGCACCACTGAATGCGTTATTATTGCTTTGTGTTGTCCCTGCATTTGAGATAGGGAACTTGATGAAGTTCTGTTGTATTGTGCGATGCCCAAGCTCTTTTATGTCCTGCGTACATTTTTGCAAAAATCGTACAGCGATATCAGGATGCATGGTAACTTCACCGATGCATTTTTGCATGTCCACAGCCCTGATGTCCATTTCCTGTGCATATTGCTGTAAGGTTTGTGACCTTTGGGCCTCGTGGTATTTAAATCTAGCCTCCTCAGGAGACAGGTCTCTATCCTGGATCAAGTTCACAGCGCAAGGATCACCCAGACTGTAAGAAGAGGTCAATGGCTTCATTGTATACATGGTGCACTCACGCATGTCCTCCATGATCATATCTCTGTATCTGTTGATAGATCCCGGATTTATAAAGATTTTGTATGGATCCTCCTTTGGATTGCTATTGCCATTACTGCCATTATTGTTGTTATTGCTTGTGAAATGTCCAAACCGGCATGCGTTACCTTTCCTACAGTTCCCCTGCTGAAAGAACTTACAAGGTATCCTGGAAGACATGGTTGGGTTTTCAGGTAATACTGGTTTCCTCTTGCTCTTGTATGTGGTGTGTTTGTGATTGATTTACTTCTTAACTTAAAAACTGATCTGCAGATAACCCACTTGCAAGCCCGGGGCCTTTAAAAAGCTTATACACTTGAAAATTCACGTGATTTATATGCTTATACAAAGAATATTGATTGCCAATAAGCAGAATATTGTATGAAGGTGTGGAGTATTAAAAGTATTATATTAGATATCATTATATATATAAACTGGGAGCGATTATTTTCAAAAGCATTATTTACAAACAAACATAAAAATATAAATAAGGGAGGGCGGAAAAAATGGTAAAAATACAATAAAACAAATAAAACAAAAGGACAATGCTAACTGGATTATATTTACAGGGAATTGTTTATGCATATTAGGGAATAAAGAAATGTCTCTGAACATTGATATCATTGATAAAACAAGAAGAGAAGAAGGAAAAAAAAGGAATGCGGAATAATTTCATTAAAGTTTGATTTCTATTCTATAAGTTTTATTCTTTTTAAATTTTGTTATTGGTAAATTTCATTTAAGAAAAAAGTTAGTAGTTACCACGTCTTGGATAGGACCTATTATTTGGTCTTCTTGTGTTGTTGCGTGATCTCACTTCATCCAATTGGAAAATTTTTGTTGCAACGGGGTCTGATCCAATGCCGAACCTGTTTAAAATATGATGACCTTGGAATGGAAGTCTCTTGTCTTCTTTCATTAACAGAGCACCATATGTTTCTGCAACCTCTGGCAATATTTTTCTGTAATTGATGCCGTAATCCTTCAAACATGCCTGGTAGAAGGATAGGACACTCAAGATAATTTCGTGAAGTTCATCTTCGTTAACGTGTAGTTTAGCTGACAATGCCTCCATGATATGAGGCTGTGGCTCATATTCAGTTACATTTTCAACTTTAACCTTGTGCTCTTCTTCCAACAGTTTGAAGAATGGAAGTTCGCTCTTACTGATAAATGCTACAGACGCCCCTTCCTTACCGCTACGAGCAGTTCTTCCAATTCTATGGATATAGTTTGGAAGCTCAGAAGGCAGACCAATCTGTAGAACCTCGGTGATGTTAGGGAAATCCATACCACGAGCACCCACATCTGTACAAACTAGAAGACCCTTTGGTTTCCGCTTGAAGTCCGTGACAATACGTGTTCTTCTATTCTGAGTAACTTGGCCATGGAATTCGTATATAGGGAATTTAATATTTCTTTTCAGGACATTGGCGAAGAACTTGGTAAATTTAACAGTTGGCAAAAACAAAATACCCTTGTAATCGCGAACTTCGGAGGCTTTCTTCTCGATATGTTCAAGAGCTGCATAGATACTGCTAGAAAATTGGTCACTAACGACAAGAGATTGGTCAATCCTTTCATGGGCTTCTGGTTCATTTTCATCAATGGTATCAATGTAGACGCATTTCTCTTTGTTCATGATGTCATTGGATAAATTCTGGACTTTATGATCTAAGGTTGCCGAGAACAGCAGAGTCCTTATATTTGTTGGACTCTTACCGTTAATTTCGTTGAGCATTTTGTTAATATAGGAAAGGTCTTCCTTAAATCCAATTTCTAAAAGCCTATCAGCCTCATCCAAGACTTTGAAATCAACTGCAGAAAAATATTCCTCACCATGTTTCTCCAAAACATCGATCAGTCTACCTGGGGTACCAATGACAATGTTAGGTCTGGAACGTCTCATACGTTTCATAGCCTCGCCGAAATTCGTACCACCAACCAAAGATACAGAGGCAAACTTCTTCAAGATATTATTATTCTGATGTATTTTTCTCACCTCGGTTTCAATTTGCAAAGCCAAATCTCTTGTTGGAGCAACAATAACACACTTCACCATATCGGCAGACTCCTTTCTAGTATTTATTAGATGCTGGAAAATAGGAATCAAAAAGGCAAAGGTCTTACCAGTACCGGTTTTGGCTCTGGCGATCACATCACTATCACTATTGGTAATGATGGGTTCAATTGTTTTCTGTTGAACAGGAGATAGAGATGGAAACTTCATCCTAGCAATACTGCTATGCAAATCACGGGAGATAATTTCCCTGTCAAACAGATCCTTAAGTGTTACCTCAGCATCGTCAGAATTCTTTTTGATATGTATAATTTCAGCCTTTGAGTTTGCCGCCAAATCTACCTCGTCTTCATCTGTTCTTGACTTATACCTTTTTGAAGAGAATTTATCGTTCTTGAAATTCTTAAATTTCATTCCATTATCACGCTTGTCGAAGTAGTTGTCGCTACGTTTATGTCCTCCTCTGGAAAAACCATCATAACTTCTGGAGGAATTATCATAACTTCTCGAGCCATTGTAACTGCCTCTTGAGTTGTTATAACTACCTCTGCTATGGAATTTGTCGTTACTGCCTCTGGAGTTATCTCTAGGCTTAAAATTTCTCGTCTTGTAAGGCTTGAAGTCCCTGTCTCTCGAATCATAGCTGTTTTCCTCATGGTAAAATCTCACTGCTGGTCTCACAAAAACACGGTTGGTATTGACCAAATCTAGCACAAGCGGTCTCAGCGCATTACGAAAAAGCATAACACTTGATTAACTTGTTGGTTTGTAGATCTGGAGATGTATTATATTTTGTTTAACTAACAAGCCGCACAGATATTCAAATAATCTGTGGTTTGGTGGCTAGTGTATCTGCCTGGTCTCTTTCTAACCGAAGATTTCTTCGCAGCAACACTTATCGTATTCAGTGATATAGCATATAGATGAGAAATGACCCTACGATGTAATTGTATATAAATATAGTATTGGACAGTTGCTATTTTATTATATTGTATTGGACTATCTTGTTGCTGTGTATTGTATTATGAATTTTGTAAAAAATATGTATGGAGTGTGCCTATGAGAGAGATCAGTTAGGTCGGCAATTACTGAAATTTGAGTAATGGAATTCAATTTCCATAGTCTATGTGATATTGTTTATTTTTTTTTTTTAGCACAAAACACTTGTTTCTAAATGCTCTTTGACTGTAATTTTACACAATCTTGTATGTATATATTTTTTTTTCTTTTACTTTTGGTATATTATTATTAGTTGTAGTAGTATTATAATTATTATTTGCTTTTAGTATTAAAGAAAGAAAAAAATCCCTCATTTCTTAGATGCTGATCCACGCCATCTTCTGGATAGATATATGGCTGCCGCACTCACAAATCCAAATGGTGGAAAGTACTCGATTACAGTACGGAGTATAGTCGGTTCGATCTGTTTTACCAGGTTCTCTAATTGACCATGCAGCTCACTAAGAGTGCCGTTGTTCTGCAGCACGTAGTCAGACCTTGCAATCCGGTCATCTATAGACATTTGCGACTTGATTCTATTGAGTGCGTCCTGCTCAGACATCTCCGGGTTTCTCGCAAGCAGCCTCTCCAGCTGGATCTCCTGAGAACTGACCACGCTGATAGTCACCGCACATATGTCGTCCATATGTGACTCGAATAGGAGCGGCACATCCAGCACGCACAGCCTGTACCCCTTCAGATAGTAATAAAGTATGTTCTTGAAAATCATCTGCCTAATCGCCGGGTGTGTGATACTGTTCAGCATCTTCAGATCCTCCTTATGTGCGAAGACCCATCTCCCCAAGGCAGGCCTGTTCAAACTGCCATTAGAACTCACCAAATCCGGCACCTTCTCACCGAAATAGTCAACGATACTGTCATATGCGGGCTCACCTGGCTCCACTATCACACGGGCAATCTCATCCGCATCTATCACCGGATAGTCATAGTGCTGCTTAAACCTCCGCGACACCGTACTCTTCCCGCACGCAATACCACCAGTCAATCCAACAATCAGCATTGCTAAAAACAAACAGAAACAAACAACCACGTAAGCGTGTACTTAACGTTTCCAACAAAATAAAAGCTGCAATGTTCTAAATGATTGCATGTATCGATATGTTTATAAGAAACATCGAGAGAGAATTTTGAAAACCCTTTTTTCTCTTTTAAGCTTAAACAACCATTCAACCCCCACGTTGAGCTTTTTTTTTTTTTGGTTTAAAAAAAAAATAGCCAACCAAGGTTACTTGAATATAGCATTTATAGGTCCTTGGAACTAATAGAACTACTATCAGGAAGTTCAATCAGAACCTATACCACTGGAATTTGGGAAATCATATATCTTGTGCAAGTGGATTTAAAATAAGGGACAATATACGGGTTGGAGGAGACAGGATTATCATATAGATAGCTACAAAACAGTGAAGTGGACTTTGAAATGTCGGTACCGAGAGTATACACGCTGGGGAATGTGCCTTTAGTGACGTTACTCGGGTATAGTATTGCCAAGCTGCCTGAGCAAGGAACAATACCGAATATTGTCATGTTGTTGAGAGATCAGGCTGCGTTAGACCGGTTTTTGCACAATGACTCTAAGGTTACCGTGGCGAGTCGAAGGCTGATATTGGATCAGGTACAAACTATGGCGAGTTGTGATGTCCCGAAGTTCTCTGATGGCTCCTTGGCGCCAATTGATAACTTGATTATGGGTGATAGGAACTGGATGGATTCTACCAACCTGCTGAGGCGGTTTAAGGGTACCTTTTCCAAAAATAGTAATATCCTGCTTGTGAATCCAAGTTTCCGTGTACTAGATAGCTTGATGGATCCAGTTATTAGTCAAAAGTTGTTGAAGGAACGTGGTAAAGTTTTCTGGGGATGGACTGGAGAGGTCACAAAAAAAGATCTTGTGTTGCAAGAAGAAGAATTTAAAGTGTCTCTTCGACGGGACCAGTTAAACATGCAGATTACCGAATTACCAGTAATCAACCAAGAACAATTGGACTTTGCAGCACAAAGTAATAACGTAAATCCTATGTTAAATATACTTGAGAAAGTCGGAAACTCTAGCATCAATGGTTCTATAAAAATAAATATGGAGCATCGGTCTTTCAATGACCAATTTCTTTCGTATATTGAGAATTACTTGATAGAAAGTATGATTGAGCCATTGTGTGTGTTGAATGAGTGCAAAGAGTACGGCGAATTGCTAAGTATGGAAGATTTAACCTCCTTTGTGAATCCTTTACTACTGGAAAAGATATCGATTTTGAAAAGAGCATACCCATTCCTTAATAGTAACCATGAAAATGACTTGGTTTTGGACTCTAGGAGAGTTTCACATCAAATTTCAGAGAAATTACGTAAGTTGTCCAAAAATAGATCATGGGCATTCACTCAATTGAAAATATTGAAGAAAAGTGAATTATTTGAACTTATAGATTTTCTCCCTTATATTTCCAAAAAGAATAGAATGCAAATGGCAAAAAATATGTTTCTAAATCAAGTAGTAAAAGGGAAAGCTAATATATATTGTTCCAAGAAACTGGCTTGAAAATACATCCTGTGAATATATTACTCAGAAATTGAAAAAAAAAAAAAATTTTTCCTGCATTAGATTTCAATAGCATCGATATGTGTTGTAGTCACTGTAAATAATAACTATTTACAATTGTAAATAAATAAACCAAGAGCACACTATCTTTGTTGGCTTA
The DNA here is from genome assembly GCA_030571395.1 of Nakaseomyces sp. UFMG-CM-Y6046. NCBI lineage: Eukaryota > Fungi > Ascomycota > Saccharomycetes > Saccharomycetales > Saccharomycetaceae > Nakaseomyces > Nakaseomyces sp. UFMG-CM-Y6046. The sequence goes on along the minus strand of JAJLXT010000004.1, from coordinate 125,179 downwards.
TATTTATTGATATAAAATCTAAGAATTTATTGAAATAAAGACGTCAAAAACTATTTGAAATCATTCTAAAGTGAATTTAGAACACTTTTTATGATGTTAAGTTCATCTTCATAAAGAGTACGTATATTCCGAACATATAGTATCTTTTGAGGTTGTGTATATTTGGTATCTTCCAGCTCCATTAGGGACCTCCTTATATTCAAAACTTTTTGATTTAGAATATCTCTAAGGACACTATCGTTTTTAGACATGAAAAAATCCTCTGAGATGTAGCCTTCAATTAACTTTTCCACTCGTCTATCATCTTTTGAAGTAAAGTGACTTAAGGCTACTGTTAGTCTATAACTGACGTTTTCAAAGGATAATGAATAGTCGCCCCAATAGCCTTTATTTCTTAGGAAATCAATTGTTTGTGGGCTACTGGATATTAAGTCACAAACTTCATCGCTAATGTCAACATAGTTCCATGGATTGTTGGGTACTAAGAATCCGTATTCATTATATAAAAAGTCATTGGAATGGGCACCATAATTCAAGTACAATTCTTCACCCATGTTAGTGTATCTATGCTTTCCGGAGAATATTGTGAATTGACCTACACCAAAGTACTCCTTTTTATTGTAGTTCACTTTTGGGTAGCAATGAACATCAACTTCAGTTGTGTGGTTTAAATAATCAACAAAAGGAACCAGGGTGAAACGGCTCGCAACATCTTCTTCTTTATTTGGTATTTCTGCATAGAGACATCTAGAATTGATGGTAAAGTATATTCTGAGGAAAAGTTGGAATATGTGTGATAGTGAATATCTGTACTGTTCTTGTTCAGGAATAAGTCCCTTCCATTTTAAAAATATTGATTCGATCTTGCTCCAGTCATCCCTTACCAGTTTTGATATTCTTTCGATATGCTTTTGGGAGGATTTAGGTAGTAAGTTGACTAAATTTTTCATTTCTAAATCATCACTGAAGCTCCATTTTGTCGGTATCTGGGCCAATTCGTCTTCAGAGGGCCAACAATTAAAGAATGGTTGCCAGAAGGATTGAATTGGTGTAATGTTGCTTGACCAAGCTGGCAAGAAAAACCATTCTGCCATTATATATAATGACAATAGTTGAAAAGATGAGAGTGATTGGATAAATTCATTATCAACCATCTTATAGGCGATAAACCTGGGATCCTTCTCGTCCAATTCCAAAATATAAGGAAAATCGTAGGCGGTGTCAGTGTTTGTGGAAGTTTCATGTATGTCATTGTTGTATAGATGCAAATGATATAAGACAGTTGGGATATTCAGCTGAAAACAACTAGGAACTGATATCAGCGGGACGTTTTGTTCAAGCTTTCCTGATGTCAAATACACACCTCTCCCTGACTCCTTTGTATTTATAACTGATATTGATTCATTGAGTTTGAATTCTGGACTCTGCCTTAACCATTTTAGTAACACCTCTACATTATCTTGCATAGTATCTTCAGTATAAAATATTTTTTGTTTAGATTCCTTATTCTCACGGCAAAACAAACACAATTGATGAACTTATATTATTGGTAAATTGCAACAACAGTTTCTCTTGGACCAGGTTTAATAACTTCGAAATCAATCTCATCGCATAAAACTCTACCTACATTTTCAATTTTCAATTTTTTTCTAGGAAAGTTTTGATTTTTGTTCGTATTTTATTATCATGACTAAAACTACCATATCACTTAAGAATTCCATGGATGCCATTTCACGGCAGCAGCTAATACACCAACAGTGACAGCGGCTGTTATCAAAATCTTATTAGAGTTGAATTCGGTGTTGCTTAACGTCTCTGCATCCTTAGTTCCACCGTTCAAAAGATCCTTGCTTGTGGACACTGTTTTTTCTTGACTTACCAATATATTATGCTTTTCTCTTTCTCTTTCTAGTCCATCTTCTACTTCTCTAATTTCTTTCTCTAGAGTTTCTAGTTCTGTTTGCTTTTGGTGTAGGATTCCCTCTTTTCTTTCCTGTAATCTTTTATTTTCTTTATCCAATTTTGCTTTTCTATCCTGACATTCACCTATTAATTTATTATGTTGTTCTGACAAATTCTGTCTCAAAGATTGCTGTAACTTTGCTAAGTATTTTTCATTAGTTGCCTCCATATTTTGCTTAACATGATCAAGGTTAGCAGTAAAATTTACAAGGAAATTCCCCATTGACTTCAATTTTATCCCCTCTTGTCTTTCCATCGCCAACTCTGTAGATAATGTCTTTATTGTGTTAACAAGATTAGGGCTAGTGCCAACTGAGCTATTTACAAATATGCCACTGAGTATCTCTGTTTGTATCCCTAAAACGTTGTCATCAAGATCCACATTTATAACGTCACCAAACATCGCAGCTTCGAAGGCGGCTCGTTGCGCAGTGGTGACTGATAGAGCTGATTCTTGACCATTGGGTATAGTTGGACTGGCAATGCCTTTATTCATCATATGAGAGCCAGATTCGACAGATGCTGTTTTCTTGGTTGCTGTTTCTATAACTGGCAAAGGTTCTTCCTTACCTGTAGCTGACCTTGAAGGCAAGGGTGGAGATTTATAACCACCTACCAAAGGAATAATCGATATATCCTCAACTATTGCACTTATCTTTCTATGCTCCATCTTAGCATCTATATCTGTTCCAAGGTCAATTGTGTCACCTATATGTACCTCCGTATAGCTCTGGTCGATACGATTCCCATTCACAAACGTACCGTTACTCGACTTCAAATCACGAATATATATCTTTCCATTTTCAGTGTCGCAGCTTAACAAAGCATGATTTCTTGACAACACTCGGGAGTCAAAATTCCCGTTATCTGGCCGTATCTGCGACGACCCGCTCTTGTTACCTGACGCAACAGGCCTCCCCAGCTTAAGCCCGTCTGGCTTATACGGAACCACAAGAAATTTGGTCTCAAACGTGTCATTCAAAGACTTCAGCACTATAATGTTCGTGAACTGTTTCCCTCCGCTAAGATTCAGATCCTCTTGAATCGAATGACTATCACCTATCTCAGGAGACGAGGACGACGATGAAGACGAAGACGGAGACGTCACCACGCCAGCTACGCCAGTAATACCAGCACCTGTGGCCGCTCCAATGATAGGCTGTGCCGTGACTTGTTTCAACGGCGACGATACATTCATATACTCAGCATTATTCAACTCATCAATATCCATCACAGTACGAGACCCGCTGCTTCGGGAATTAGATCTGTTCCTTCCCATAGGCCGTTTTTCCTCCTTCTTCCTGGGTTGTGTGCCGTCCATCCCCTTCTTATAACACAAAAAGGATAATATCAACAGAGTAAACCTTCCTTAACACCCTTGAACGTTTCTTAAATCGCTCTGTATTTTCAAAAATAGCCCATTCCTTAGAAACCCTTATGAATCTTTCACAGTTTGGTGTGTCTTGAAAAACAACACAAAAAAGGCCTTTGTTTAAAAAAACATTGAAATCAAAATCAAAATCAAAGAGAAGAAATTTGATTTGGGGATATTTGAAAGGTTCAGTTCAGAGTTGATTTTGATTTCGACTTTGATATCACACGGTTCTGTATCAATTGGGGAATATAGCAGATATATTTGTTAGGAGAGAAAGCCTGCTGTGAAGATGGATAGTCTTGAGGATTGTGTGGTTTATTTGGAGGACGCGGTTGATTTGGTGAAGGAGAGTGTTGGGAGACTCGCTGCGGATGGTGACGGAAGCAATGATCTATGCGATGGTATGTTACAGATTAGCCGTGTGTTTGAACTGGTACCTGAGTATGATGTTGAGAGTGCGAGACTGGCGCTGTTTGAGGAAGTGGATCCTATGGTTAAGACTCTGGGTGACAAAGTTGAGAAGGCGCTTGTACGTAAGCGGAGAGAACTGGACAATCTGAGACAAACCGTTGAATTAAATAAACTGAGATTAAGTGGGAGTGACGTGTATGTCAATGAGGATAATCAGGATATGGACGTGAGCACAGATGCGGTTGCCATCGCCTCTGCTACTGACGCGGAACTGGATGAATTACGCGCTCTTAAGGCTAGAAGAGCTGAACTACAGCAAATACTTGAGAGAGGTAATGAGATTTAGAGGGCTTTTTGTGAGTTACGCTAAATATGTATAAAGCTATGTGAGGAGATACAAGGGGCTTCTTTGTGTGTGTGTGTGTGTGTGTGTGTGTGTTTTGAATATACTATTTGTGCGCTGATAAGTTATTAAAGTGGTTACTGATACATATTTTCAGACCGTTTAGTTTGGAACTGATACTTATTAGGGAGGGATCACTGGTGGTCAATGCTATTTTTTCAATTTCCATTACGACTTTCTTGTCGAAACCCATGCACCGGCGCAGATAGTCCTGTGCTTCAGGCAATGTGACACTGTCAGAGTTAAATGTGGACATGATGTTATTCATTAACGACGATTCTGTGACTTGTAAACCGTGTTGTTGTAGTACATCCGTTAGGTTTTTACTGCGGTCATTTTTTAGCTGCTCTTTTATCTGTTCAGTGAAGCATTTCCCTGTCCGTAAATCCATCTGATTCCACGGGTGTTTGGTAACTTTTGTCAAGTTTCTGAACTCGATGGAGAGCTCGTTCCTGAAGATTGTGATCTCTAGTGCGATCTGGTGGTGTATGGACTCGAACAAGTTAATGTGGTCGGAGAACATCTGTTTCAATGGACCGTTATTGTTCCCCGGGAATGTCAACTCGTGAGGTGGATTCTGTAAAAGGTCTATAGATTCGTTCAGCTCATCAAGCACAGCGCTTAACACTGTGTAAAACTCGTCTATATCCTCAATCATCTGTAAGTTTTGTAAATTCAACAGCATTTCCTTCAGTTTCATCACTATTGTACTGAACTGGACCAACAAATACTTCTGGCCCGTGTCCATCTTCGCTATCACCTGTTTCCCCTTCTTATACTGCCCAAACGTGAGCACAACTTGCAAATCAGTGATAAACTCACCCTGTCTCACTATCAGTCCTTTAATCACAGGCGACTCCGAGTTCTTGGTCTCGTCCTTCCCGTTCGTTAAGGGCAAAGTGAACTCCTGCTCGCTCTGCAACAGCTCCAGACACATGCTGAAATTATCAATGATGTTCGGCAGGTCCGGCTTGATAATCTCGTTGATCAGCCACTTGATTTCAACTTCCAGATCCTTTGCCGTGTTGCATTTCGTTGTGTCCCCAAAGTAATCGTACTTGTACACCTCCGTAGTCATCGCCTACTTCGTACTTTCGTTAAATAGATATTTGTATTCTTTATACCACACCAGTATTCCAATTGAAAAGAGACCGTTTTCTAACTCGCTACTAGCCCGTATTTGTCTTCCTAATATCCCCTGTGTGTGTGTGTGTGTGTGTGTGTGTGTGTGTGTGTGTGTTATAGTTGTAAGGAATCTAACCCCACTGTGTGCCATCTCGTTAAATTCCCTTTGCTCTCTGCCGGGTTGAACCGGGTTCCGAGTCCCGAAAATATAAAGGGCCTGTTAACCAAATAATTTGAACAATGGAAGGAAGGGATGAGATGATGACATCTAGGTTGGTATTTCGGTTCTACACTCTTTGAATATCACAGCCGAAAGTAAGGTAATATGCTAAGACACTCGACTGTTCAGAGATTTGTGAGCAATGCTGTGCAACAGCAGCAGAGACGTGGGTTTCTGTTGACCACTGCTGCTGCTGCGTTGGGCGGTTCGTATATATTTGGACGTGAGGCCCGGTTGGCTGATGCTATGAACCGTGGTGAGCTGCACAATAAGAACGAGGACTATGCTGCTTTGAAAGCTGAAAGGACGGAACAGAGGATTCAGGCCTTGAGTCGCAACAGACCTATGGAACCCCGTTATGAGGGACATGTCCCACTCTATCTGCATGAGAAGATGTTGTTATTCGCCATTTCTGGTATTAGAGCCTTCTTTCACCCGGAGAATGGTATCAATATTGTTCAATTGGGTGAAGCCACAGCGTTCCCATTCTTTTTGGAGAGTTTGAAGCAGACAATGCTGGCCGATGAAACAGGGAGACGTATCCTAAGAGACCAACCAAACGTGCGCACTGATATCCTAGACATGGACAAGCTGTCTAAGTTGCCAAAGAACACTTTTGGTTACACCTTTTACAAGTGGTTGGAGAAGGAGAAGGTCTCCCCAGATACCAGGGCCCCAGTCACCTATATTGATGACCCTGTCCACGCCTTTGTGTTCAAGAGGTACAGACAATGTCACGACTTCTACCATGCCCTGAATGATTTGCCAATTATAATTGAGGGAGAGATTATCGTCAAGGCCCTGGAGTCTGCCAACATGGGTATTCCTATGGCCACCCTCGGCTGGATGCTTGCACCATTGCGTTTGAAGAAAGCACAGAGGGAAAGACTCTACAAGACTTATTTACCATGGGCTATCAAGACTGGTCTAAGTTGTAAACCTTTGATCAATGTCTACTGGGAAGAGTTATTGGAGAAGGACGTCGAGGAACTGAGACAGGAACTTGGTATCAAGATGCCACCTGATCTAAGAGCTATGAGAGCAAAACGTAAGGCCATGATTAAGCGTATTAATGAGAAATACGACTCTGCCAAGAAGTAAAACAGCTCTCTATGTTTGGTTATATTTATGTATATTTTTTTTCTCACCTTTTTCTGATCTTTTACCAATTGTATTTACTCTATTCAAATTTTCTTTGATAACTTGTCCAAATAGAACATACCTCTGATAGCAAAACAGCTTATAGTATATATATTATCCAGGTTATGTAATCAATTTGTTACATCATCATGAGTTAGGTGCAATATCCACCTGTACGAGGCTACTAAATTCCCGATGAGGGAACCCAGAAATTCCATCGAAATTGTAATTTTATGGGTGATAGCCTTTGAAATAAATCTTTAAGGGATATAAAAAAATACACTCCAGAGCTCAAACTACAAGTTGTTTCTTATTGTGGTGATATTCTGGCTATTGATTAGTGCACTCTTTGTGTGATACGCAGAAAATACTAGCGAAATTTTGGTAAATCTATTTTAAGAAAGAAGAACTACACGTTACAAAAGATGAGTCTACAGGATCTTTTAAACAGAATCCCACTTCTGATATCCTACCCCACCATAATATTATCCAGTAATTTGATAATACCGTCGCATAGGGAAGTTTTGGAGAGAGGGGAGGTTGGGATGGTGCATTATGAACACACGTTTCTCGATATTGATCATTTCATAAGGCTTATACTGCTGCCGATGTTTACTGCATCCTGTTTTGTGAGTATCGGTTACTTATCCCATGCAATTGACGTGAAAGTAGTGGCAACAGATGGGATACCGTCAAGGTTAGATCACATAAAGGCACTTCTTCCTATTTTTTCCATCACCTTCCTCATATCGCAGTTAAATTTTATGCAAGGTTCAATTCAATCAACAGTACTATCTCTATTATTGATCCAAGAATGTTATCAATTTGCAGAAAAGAAATTCGAAATCACAGCGAAATATTTGGTGCACCTCCTGAAGGTGTTTGGACCTCTATTTGTTATCAGTCTGATAATAGGATACAATCCCGAAAACTATAGTTTCTACTTCTCCCACGTTGTATCATATACTATCCTGTTCGTTATCATACTCCTTATTTCTCCCTACACGGGACTTGGAAGTAGCAGTAGAGCTAAAAGTCGTGACACTAGTACAAAAGTTATGTACAAGACTATCTGGGTGGCTATACCTGCTGTGAGTTTCATGTTTTTATTGGTGATATCAATACTTTATGATTTATATAAGATCCAATTCCTAATGGTTGTGGTTTTTGTTGGATGTTTATCAATTTTTTTTCTGACGTTGGAAGATATAAAGACCAACGACTTGGAGCACCCACATGGTGATCACAATATGAACTGCTACTTCATTGGTGTCTCGTTGAAGTTTGCTATGTTATCTACTGGATTGATGTCAATTATACTTCAATATCTGTCCTTTAGCACTATTGCATCAAGCTTTTTAGGAGATGTGTTTACTCTAGTCTTTGTCGCTGTGGCAGAGGTCACTAACATGACACTGACTAACAAAGAGCACAATTTGGCACATAAGCACAGCCATGCTTCTACAGATGTTAGTAATGAAAATGAGAAAAGTATTTTAAGGCAAATTGCCTCGAATGAAGATACCAAATCTATTTTCTCCTTTCTGTTATTGAACACTACGTTCATGTTTGTTCAGTTATTATATTCTTTCAGGTCGAAGTCTCTGGGTCTGTTATCTGATTCTTTACATATGGCTTTGGATTGTACATCCTTGCTATTGGGGTTAATCGCTGGTGTATTATCTAAAAAGGCTCCAAGTGATAAATACCCATTTGCTTTGAAAGCTCTGGGTACTCTAGCCGGTTTCACCAACGGTGTATTGCTTTTAGGCATTGTTTGTGGGATTTTCATTGAGGCAATGGGGAGGTTCTTCAACCCTGTTCATTTACATGGCACGAATGAACTCTTGGGGGTGGCTATAATGGGGCTGCTTGTCAACCTAGTAGGGTTATTTGCATTTGACCATACTGGTCATGGACACGAGGAAGGCAGTGGCCATGAGGAGAACATGAAGGGTATATTTTTACACATTCTTGCAGATACTCTGGGCTCTGTTGGTGTCATTGTCTCCACTATTTTGATCAAGATGACCGGGTGGCCCATCTTTGACCCCCTGGCATCTGTGTTCATTGGATCATTAATCATGTTAAGTTCCATCCCTTTGCTAAAATCCACTATGAACGGCCTATTATTCAAACTTGACGACAGAAGCCACAACGTTGTGAAGAACGCCTTGAATGAAATATCGATGACTCCAGGTATCACAGGCTACACCACCCCACGCTTCTGGCCCAACCAGGCACCATCCCATGGCCACACCCATGGACATACGCATGGTCACTCTCACTCTCACGAACAACAACATGAACACAAACACGAACACGAACATGAACATGAACATAAGCACGATCACGATCATCACGAACACGAACACGAACATGTCGACTCCAAAAGCAAACTAACTGGCTACATCCACGTACAGTACATCGACGGCGAGAACTCCACCATCATCAAGAAACGTGTAGAGAAGATATTCGAAAACAACGGAATCCAGGCATGGATCCAAGTAGAACCCCAGACCTCGGAGTGCTGGTGCAGAAGAGCTAAATAGATGAACTATCAATTCTTTGCATTATATAAATACCAATATATATATATATATATAACTGTTATATCATTTTGCATTAAAAACCCACTTAATATTTTGAATATATCTTTCACGTGACGTATGTCGTCCCTTTTCTTTTCTTTTTTTTTTTTTTTGGTGCTGTTGCCGGAACCCAAAAATTTTTCATTGTTTTTTTTTTTTTTTTAAAGGAAGGAAGAAGACAAGAAAGTTTATATTGTTGCTTTAGCAATGGAGGGAGAAAGAGAGATAGATTTTTTTTTTATCTTTTAAGTTTATATATTCTTAGAAGTCTTCTTTGTCTTCTGTTTTTTTCTGTTATAGAAGAGGAGAATATAAAATACCTACACAACAAGTGTACCTTTAATTTGTTTTTTTTTGGTTTCTTTCATTTCATACTCTCTCTCATTCTCTCTCTCTCTCGCTTAGCTAAAGGGGTGGTAGAGGTTTTGGTATTAAACAGTATTAAGAATAAAAAAAAAAGTAATAACAAGAAAAGAAGAAAGGATTATCTATTTGAAAGAAAGAATATTGGTGTTTTGGAAAGGGGAAGTTGTGTTTGTTTTGATTTTTTGGGATTAATTTTATAAAAGAAAAGATAAACAATTAGAGGAAAACTAAAAGTACAAAAATTGATATAGAAAAAAATAAGATAATAATGAATTCTCTGAGTGAGTCTGATTCGGAGACTCTTGTGCTTAATACTATAAGTGATTTTCAGGAGAGACTCAATGAAATTCTACGGACCAATCAGATAACGCACGACTACGCGCTTCTGAGTGGGTTTCTCACGTTTGTGCACTCGAAGCTGATGAAGATGGTTGAGAGTAACCTTATAAGACAGAAACAGCTGTATAGGCAGTACAAGGAGTACCCGAGTGAGATGACGGAGGCGTTTGACAAGCAGACAGCGGTGCTTATATTGGACACACTGTGGGGCAAAATATACTATCCGATTTTCAAGTGGTTTCAGAACTTGAGAAACTTCATTGTGCCCAGGAAGGCTGGTGAGCAACCAAAATACTTTGAATTTAGAAAGATGAGCAGTAAGATTGCCAAGTTTTACAAGGAGGTGCAGACGTTTTTGACCGGTATCATAAACTACATCTTTTTGGATCCCGAGATAGAGACTACGGATGGTGTACCGCCACAGGTTTTTGTGTTTTTCAATTTGAAGAAGAGACCTCCAAAGGCACTTCCTAAGAAACTAAGGCTCTCGTTGAGGTATAACGACCCCTTGGCTAATATTGTTAGACTAGTTTTACACAGGTGTACGTTGTACTTGGGCTCGGCCCAAAGATACAAAATAATGAATGAGAAAATTTCCAACAGACACTCGGTTGAAGACTTTGTAAAGTCCACAGAGTATTTTGACCTGGCTTCTCTTCTGTTACCGTCTTCTGGTGAGACGTATCTGCAGAGAGGTATGGTGTACATACAAACTGATAACCTGGGTATGGCCGTGGAAGAGTTCATAAAAAGTGCCTTAGCTAAGTCCCCATGCGCAGCTGCCCTGTCCAATTTCAAAACTATTATACTGGAAAATGATAGCACGTTGCACCTAAGACTGGATAAATTAATTCTTGATGTACACTCCCAGGATTTGAAAGGAACTAAGATCGTAAACCGAGAAATTATAGAACTTTACTTTTTAGCTATATTCGGATCTTATTTTGCCCCAGATATCTGGTGCAATCCGAAAAAACCAATATACCTAAGAAACGGATTGGCAATTAAGACTTTAGAACTTACACTATATGAAAAAATTGCCTCAAGATACATTAAAAATATTGAAACTATCTACAATGACCTCATAATAGCAATTGGTGGGTTTAATTTATTGTTGTTGTTTAACAACATGGGTAACAACACAAGATTGAATATGGTAAAACCATTTTCATTGACTAGAAATCAGAGTGCTTATTTGAATTTCGTGTTCACATATATTACAAGGGTTTTGACTGATGTCATCAAAGAGGCCTGGAATAGTAATCATGAGACCCATTTGTATTTAGCCATGTTACGTATCATCGGTTGCTGGATTTTTGCTAACGAAACAGTATTGGACTTTGCAAAATCTAATACCGCATTTTGTCAAACATACGCAGCAATGTTGAATGATATTCTAGCTAGTGGCTTGGTACCACCACCCACTGCAAGTAATACTAAACCGAAGAGGTCTTATCTCTTTGAAGAAGATATTCAATTGAAGGAACTGACTTTCATTGGTGATGAACTTGATGATTTTAACGACACAAAGATACACACTTCAGAGGACTGTATGATCAGATTAGTTGGTAAACCACCAATGGAAGATAAACTGTCACCCAAGGAAGAAAAATTGGCCAGATTAGAGGCCATTTTATTGACAGGTAAACAAATTTTGTCCTACAATAAATGTGATATTGATTTTGACACTGAAAAACAGAAATATAATATATTAAATCCTTCCATACAAGACTCGAAACAAAAATCATCAGAAGGCAAGAGTAAATCCATTAGACTAAGATCATCGAAGTCTAACTCCAACAGAGATTACACTGATAATCGTCAATCGAATAAAGAGAAGCCACAGTACTCAGGATATCCATCGAACGACTATATTAACAAAGGAGAAGTATTGGAAAAAGATTCTTCGAAAGTATATAGTGGAACTTCTGTTAAACCTCCCGAGTCATTTGATATTAAGCCAAGCTTCCAATTGAAGCCCTCCGATTCAGAATTGTTATCGGGTGATTTCAACAATATGAGTATTAGCTCTCCCCTAAATTCAGCTGATGGTTCTCAGTTATATTCTTTGCGTGATGAAAATGAACTCCTTCCAAATGACACTGGCATTGCTCCTGAAAAGACTAATTTCAATTCAGAAGATGACCACATGAAATATTTAAGTGAGATATTTCGTCCAAGTATTTCTATGTCTTCAATTGGTTCAAGCCGTAGGAATTCATCTTTGAAGGGCTATTTGTCACCTGCAGGTTCCGTAAACTTGCTAAATCCTCTGGAAGGAACTGTAACAACACCTACGCCTATGATGGACAGTAATAGAAACTCCTATGGTTTTGCTAATTGGCCTAGTTTGGCTGAGAAAAATAGACAACATAACTCAATTGGAAACTCTAGCTCTACAACAGCAGCAACAGGAAATTCGGGATTTTATGAAAATACAAATCAATACGCGAATTATCCTTCTAGGATATCAGTAACTTCCGATGCAACCATATTACCAGAGGTTCAATCTCCCTTTAGCACTCAATCTCACCGCAGTTACACCAGCAACTCAAGAGCAGATGAAAGTCAAGCTCAATACATGCAAAATATTTATCAGCAGCAGCAACATCATATACCACATCAACCACCGACCATTCAAATGAAACAGCAAAGTCAATATCAAAGTAATCAATACCAGCAGCAACCTAACCAATACCAGCAGCAACCTAACCAATATCAGCAACAACCTAACCAATATCAGCAACAACCTAATCAATATCAGCAACAACCTAATCAATATCAGCAGCAAAATATTGATCAACAGTCACCTATGGCAAGCCAAGTATTTCAACAACATCAAGCAATGATGAGTAATACGAGCAATTCATTGTTGATGAACACTTCCTATAGGGATGGAAATTCGGCCAGTCATAACTACCAAACCAATACTCCAACTCCGTTCAATCCACAGCAGACTTATCAGAACAATTCTAATGTTACTTATCAAACTGGAAACGCTAGTAATCAGGGTTTCGAGAATCAACAGAACAGATTGTCAACTCCCAATAATAATGCGTATTGGCCAAACCAAGCATTAGACAATAGAGGTAGTAACTCAGTCTACTCTCAATATCCTTACTCAGTTCCAGGTAGTGAAGCGTCGATGGGAGGTGCACATGTTAACACCGGGTTTAACAATAACATTTCGAGACAACGACCATCACAATGAACTGAGTTGTGCAATCACTAGATTGTGAAGTGTATTATTTACAGAGAACCGCTTTCTAAGAAAAAAAAACAAAAAAGAAAGAAAAACAAAAATTGCATTCACAAAGATATAAATTATAAGTGACAAAGTCAGCGGCATATTGGCGCATTTTAATTTTATTTATAATCTTTATATTTTTATTTTATTGATGTTATGAACAGAAACGTATGTACTGAAACCATTATTTTATAAGTATATAAAAAATAGAATTTTATGGTTCAATTTAGCAAATAATTGGAATTTTCAAATATGTTATTGATTAAAGTTACAGATTGTATTTTTATGGAGTGCTTGTGTCACGATTGTTAATGACTATGTGGTTTGATATTGTCCTTGTTAAGTACAGATTTTTATAATATTGACATGCAAAAAATGTTGACCAAAAAAAAATAAAAAAAATAAAAAAAGAGGAAATAAACGAAAAGTAGAGTACATCTTAAAGAAGATTTCATGAGAATGCTAATGGAGATATATCTCTATCAGTAAAAGAATTGCTTCTTTCATTCTGGTAGAGGTTTCTTCCGCATAGCTTGTCGTTTGACTTCTTTGGTCTTTGTTCTGATCTCGTCCATTTTTTGCTGTCTTAACACTGGGTCAGCAACAAAATCTGGTTTGAATGCATCATAGTAACAGTCAAGATGTAGTCTCAAACAGTTGAAGCAAGCCGGTCTCTCTTCAGTACATTTTTTCTTTCTCAATCTGCAAATCCAACAGCCAGTACGTGATCTAGTGGCAGGCTTACGTTTTCCTTTCTCATGTTTAGGTTTCTTTTCTTTCTTTTCCTTGGCATCGCCATGTTTCTTTGATTTCTTAATTTTCTTGGTACCATCTGGGTTTAGATGTTTTCTCTTCTTCTTGTTTTCTGAGTCGATCATTTTACCAGTTTTGATCCAGGTTATATTTCTAGTCTTTTGTTCTCTTAGTATTCGTTCAGCTTCTTTGATCTTGGATCTGAATCTTGTTAGTTTCTCTTCCTTGGTGGCACCTTCTAGATTTATACTGGTATCGGATTCTTCAATCTTAGATTTATCTTCTGGTTGCTCCTCTTCTGATATTTCTCCATCAGAAGAGTCCGAACCAGAGCTGGAAGTATCACCAGAGCTAGATGAGTCGTCTTCACTCGGAGGAATGCCTTGTAACTCAATGGTAGATATATCCTGCTGGAAGACTCTTAGATATGGAGCTGGGTTCTTCTCTATCTTGAAATGCCCTTTCTTGGTTACAGTGTAACACAGAGCCTTAGGGAGTGGAATAATAGTTGGTGCAGTTGATATTTTAGCCTGGATTTCGGAAGGAATTCTCGACGGTCTTTCTTGTTCCCCTTGTAGCTCACGCATACGTTTCTTCAAGATGGTTGGGTTTTTAGTAACGTACATTTCTTCAAATTTGACTCTCTCCCTTGGATCATCTTCTAGTTTAATGCTAGGTGGTGGTAGACCCGGAGGTGCACCTGGTGGTACACCTGGACTAGACCCTTCACTTCTAAATGAAAGTGGTTTTCCCAAGACACTGCTGCTACTCAAAGTACTAGTGAAATGGTAATGGTGCCTATCATTTGATGCCGCTGAAGAAGACGATGAAACGGAGCTTGGGCGTGGTCTGCTTGAAGATCTCGAGAATGGGTACCCTTTAAAGGAGGACAACGTCTGTGCAGCGTCGTTTGTAATACCTTTCTGTTCTGGAGGTGATGAGCTATGAGCTCTGGCTTGTGTCTTATTGTTTTCCTTAGGATCCAACAGCAGTCTAGATCTCAACCCATCTAATCTAGAGTTGATATATTTTGGAGGAGGTGGTGGTATATAGTTTTCATCTTCAATGTCAGACTTGATAATAGAATGGGCCTGGTACATACTCCCACTCACACTGCCATCCTGGTTTCCCTGGTCTGCTCTTCCCATTCCTTGTCCAATTGAGCTCTGTAAACCGTCATTTTCCACGGTATTACCACTGTTCTCGACACTACTCCCAACAGAACCTACACCACTGTAATTGCTCAAATCACTGATGCGGTTACCACTACCACTACTAATGTCAATAACACTACGGCTATTCTCTGTGTCGTTAAAAGGTACATTATTCGCGTCATTGTCGGCGTTGTCGTTGTTTCCGTTTTGGTTGTGGTTTATGTTTCTGTTCGGGTTTCCGTCTCCGAATCCGTCTGTGCTCTCTTTTTGGTGCAGTATGTCACGGGCGGCAGGGGCGTCTTGCTGAGCCACGGAAGTTGTAGCAGACGAAGTGGCGACAACAGGGGCAGAGACATATGGTCGATGAGTAGTTTCAGTTAACATCTTCTGGTCCTGATGATGACCTTGTTCAACTTCTTCATCATCATCGTCTTCTTCGTCTTCAAGAGCTATATCAATAACACTTCCGTGTTTGCCATCTGGATCAGGCGACAACGAACTCTCCACAGGAGTATTGTTAGGCGCCGACGTAGACTCTGTAGGAATATCCACCATGATTTTATTTCTATATCTTCACAAAAAAAAAAACCTTTGAGGATCTTCTCTCTATACTATATCTATCTTATCTCTCTATCTCTTTCTCTCTGCCTAAATTTCTCCTCTGTCTCTATATAATCTCTCTCTCTCTATCTCTATCTATCTATCTCTCTTCAAATAACAGAGTGTGACCTTTTTTTTTTCAATAATAGTATTCAGTATTGTTTCTTTTCTTTATTTTACAATGAGATCAAAGAATTTATTCAACACCCTTTTTTTTTTTTGGTTAGGTATATCTCTTTTCTCTCTCTCTCTCTCTCTCACTGTGTGTGTGTGTGTAAAAAACCGCGTTTTGCCTTTTATCTTTGATCGTTTCTTCTTGTATTTAAAATAAAGAACAATCAAAAAAAAACAAAGAATAATGTATTATAGTATTCAAATCTTATTTGCTTTTTATTGAAATTGGTTTAAAGAAGATAAAGAAGTTCAATCCTGAAAAGAAAGCCTTTTTTTTTTTTTTATTTTTTTTTTTCTGTCTCACTTCGTAAGGGCCACAAACAACCGCGCGTCTAAATTTTTTTAGATTTTTTTTTTTTTTTTTTAAAAAATTTTTTTTTTTTTTTTTTTTTTTTTTTTTTTTTTTTTTTTTTAAAAAATTTTTTTTTTTTTTTTTTTTTTCTGATTCTGTTTTTCTTTTTCCTCTCTCTCTTTCTCTCTTTGCTTTGCTCTTCGTCAACAACACCCGCTCTCTATCTTACTCTCTCTACCCGTCTTTCTCTGTGTATACCTCCACCCTCCACCCCCCCTCGTCTCTCTCTCTCTCTCCCTCTCCGTCCGTTCTTACTTCCCCCTCCGTTGCCCTTCCCCTCCTCCCCCCACCCTTTCCTAAGGAAGAGATGAAAAAAAAAGACAAAAATAAGAATAGAGTGGTATCGTACTGCACGTTATCTATGTGTGTGTTGTTCGTGGTATATTATTATTATGGACATGCGTATTACATGATATACTTTGTGTAGTGGTGTACGTGTATCATATATATGTCCGTATATTGTTATAGATTGAAAATCCGGTTTTTGTTTAAAAAAAAATTTTTCGGTTTTTTTTTGTTTATTTTGCAAGTGTGTGTGTGAGAGAAGGGTGATTAAATAGTATCACTTATCTGTGTATATGGAATTTATGAGATATATGAGATATATTGTATTGTATTATTGTATTGTTGTATTGTTGTTGTAGTCCATTATTGTATTGTTGTATTGTTGTTGTAGTGTATTATTGTATTGTTGTATTGTTGTTGTATACCTTTTTTGGGAAGGGCACTAACAATTATAAAAAAAATAAAAAAAGGCGAAATTTTCAAAGAGAAAAAAAGCAAAGCAAAGATAATAAATTTTTTTTTTTTTTTTTTGTTAGAAATAAGTAAACAACGCCTTTATTTTTTTTTTATTATAGAGTGAGAGAGAGAAACAAAAACAGATTTGAAAGGGGAGTAAATTTTAAAAGAGAGAAGGAGAAGAGAGAGTAAGAGAGAGAGATAGTATAGAGAGATTATTTGTATTAGGAGTGTGAGAGAGAGAGGATAATATTAACTTTGTTTTGTTTTTTTGTACTTGAAGGAGGTAGTGGAAGTTAAGGAATCTTTTTTTTTTTTACACAAAACTTGTTTGATCTCGAAGGGAAGGAGACAGAGGAAAATAAGAGAAGAAGACAGAAAGGAAGAAAGACAAAGGGAAGAGAAAGAGAGAGAGCTATATATTAAGAATATTCTCTAGATGTATGTGCTGACAGAACCCCAAGATATGGGGTTTGATGTGAATAAGCAGAAGAAGAATAAGAATAAGAATAAAGAACTGTGGGGGACAGTGGAGGAGTTTGATAGTGGGGATGATAACAGAGAGTATGATAGAGCACATGAGTCTTCCACACCCACGTCGGTTGAAGAGATGGGAAGGCCGAAGAACCGTGTTCTCGAAGATACAGATGCACATGTAAATGTAAATGTAAATGTAAATGTGGGTGAAGATGGTGATGTTCTTGGAGATGCTGGTGTGATAGTACCGAAAGAGAGAAAAAAGTCGAATTCACAGGCAGTTAATGAGGTTAATGCCAGGGCTAAGCAGAGTGTGGAGCTAGATCCACAGATGATAGAAAACCTTAAACTTGCAAATAGCTCAAGTGATCTGGAACTTACAGAGAGAGATTCAAGAGAGCATGGACAAGAACAAGGCCGGGATGAAGAAGAAGAAGAAGAAGTACGAAGTGAGTTATTAGATTTAATGAACGACAACGGTAACAGACTGGTCCACACAGAGTCCTATATACAGAATACTGCAAATGAAGAGGACCATCTCGGTGAGTCACCAAAGAAAGAGAATAACAATGAGACTGGTGGAATAATGCCTTTGAAAGGTATGGTACCGACACCGAGTTCAAGAAACCCCAGTAATAACATGTCAATGCTGATGGAAACACCAGTAACTGACTCACGTACGCGGCGTAGCAGTATACTGCTCAATACTCACACATCGCGGAGATCTTCTTCTAGGCGAAGCACTCTAGATTCAATTCATATTCCAAGTTTAAAAATTCAGTCATCGAAACATTCCCAAATTCAACCCATAATAACAAATTCAACGACACCTAATAGAAACTCAAAGACAAGTCATTCGACTAATTTTAATGATCATATCAAATTAACTAACCATTCAATCCTTTCGTTACCAATACATTTGCATAAAAATACTATAGAAAGTCCTACATCGGCATCCCATACCAGCAACCTACCAAGACTGGAGAGTACATTGACGTCGATATCAACTGCATCACTACCCCAGCCACCTAGTGGTAGAGCAATCAAATACCAGAGAAAGGAAAACTCAAATAACTCTAACACAGAAGGCAACAACGCTAACAGTACAGAGGATGGAGGTGGCCTGAAACGGTCTCAATCGGCTACTTTGGAGATACAAAAAATGAGAGAACATTTACTACATAAACGTGAGATGAAGAGGAAGAGAAAATCGTTTCTTGTTGATGATGATAGGGTATTAATCGGTAATAAAGTTAGTGAAGGTCATGTTAACTTCATCATTGCATATAACATGCTAACTGGTATCAGGGTGGCAGTATCGAGATGCTCGGGCATTATGAAACCACTGACGCCAACTGATTTCAAATTCAAGAAAAAATTAGCATTCGACTATCACGGCAATGAACTAACTCCATCATCTCAATATGCATTTAAATTTAAGGATTATTGCCCAGAGGTTTTTCGTGAGCTAAGGGCTCTGTTTGGGTTGGATCCAGCAGACTATTTGGTTTCGCTAACCTCAAAATACATTCTCAGTGAGTTGAATTCACCAGGTAAGAGTGGTTCATTTTTTTATTTTTCAAGAGATTACAAATACATTATAAAGACCATTCACCATGCAGAACACCTTCATCTGAGAAAACACTTACAAGAATATTATAACCACGTGAAAGAAAACCCTGATACATTGATTTGCCAGTTTTATGGTTTGCACAGGGTGAAGATGCCAATATCGTTTCAAAATAAAATAAAACATAGGAGAATATATTTCCTGGTGATGAATAACCTGTTACCACCTCATTTGGACATGCATATGACATTCGATTTGAAAGGATCTACCTGGGGTAGAGAAACAAAAGTTAACCACGCGCGTCTAGAGGAGGATCCTACCTATAGACCTGTCTTAAAGGATGTAAACTGGCTCAAACAGAACCAGAAGATATACTTTGGACCATTGAAGAGCAAAAAATTTCTGATCCAACTAAAGAAAGATGTTGATCTTTTGGCAAAACTGAATACTATGGATTACTCTTTGTTGATAGGTATTCATGATATGAACCGGGCTAGTAAAGAAGCTGGTACCGATGATCCTGAAGAGCAATTAATGTCATCTTCAGCAATCTTGGAGAAAATTGGCTACAAACAGAACAACTTAATACCCCATTACTTCAAACAGAATGACGGAGGTATCAGAGCCTCCAATCAATTCAATAACGATCTTAAGGTAATATATTTTGTCGGGATCATCGACTGTTTAACCAATTATTCCTTAATCAAGAAGTTAGAAACGTTCTGGAGAGGGCTGAGCCATGACTTAAGTGCTGTCAGTGCCATTCCTCCCCGTGATTATGCCAATAGATTCTATGAATTCATTGAGGATTCATTGGAACCTACACCAGCGCATCACTACAAAGATAATCCAAATGAAACGAGATACAGGGATTGAAATCTTCTTTTTCTTTTCTTAATTATTTATTCTTTTGTTTAATGATTTACTTAATAAATAGATAATATATATTTGAAAAAAAAAATATTATAAATATTCCCTTCAATAAAGAAATAAAAGAAAAAGAAAAATGTAAAATATTAGGAAATGTCTATGAACATGACATGATGATGATCTCAACCCCAAATCATTAAAGTCCATATGTAAAAAAAAAAAAATTTCTAATTCGACTACAAGAAAACAAAAAATTTCGGTGGTTAATTCATTTCCTAAAGAAGTTCAAGCTTTACATAACCACACAAAAATATCTACCAAACCGATATATTGCTTAATTGAAGAAAGACACTATAGCCTTTATCATTAATAAAACACTGTTATATCATTAGTCACGATAACCCATGCGATAAAATTTTTTATTTTTTTCTCTCCGCCCCCAGGCAATGCTGATCTGCGAGCGTATCTGAGAAATCTCCGTAGTAAACCCCTGGTTAAAGGTAGGCTTTGCGTGTTGGGTTGTTATTGTTTGTTTTTGTTTTTCTCGATCACCACGGAGAAGAACAGGGCTAAAATAAATTCAGAGAAGAATATTACTATTTTTAATTTTTTTTTTTCTTCTTCTTTGCTTTGTTATTCTTTTTTCGTAATTTTTTTTTTCCAGGTTTTGATCATCAGATGTGTGAAAACATAATCAATATATAATAACTGTTTCTTTGTTTTATATTTTTATTTTCCTTTTCATCCATTAATGTTTCTATTTATCGTTGCTTTGTTACTAGTCGTTAGTTACTTCTACACCAAGAGAGTTATTGCAAGACAACAGGTACCACCAAAATGAGCCAACAATACTACCAACAACCACCTCCACAACAAGGTTACCAACAAGGTCCACCTCCACAACAAGGTTACTACCAACAACAACCTGTCTACGTTCAACAAGCTCCTCCACAAAAGGAAAGTAGTTGCATGGACCAATGTTTGAAGATGCTATGTTGTTGTTTCCTATTGGAATTGATTTGTGACAATTGATTTTTTTTTTATCTCATCTATTATTTTGTTTTTTTTGTCTAACCTATATACTTTTTTTTTCTTCTCAATTTATACCCACACCCCCCAATCTAATATAAAAGAGGGAAATAAAGAGTAAATACAAACTCTCTTCAAATTTCCCGCCATCAATCTATGTAATAATTCTAATACAATAAAAAGATTTACTTCCGTTTTTTTTTTTTTTTCCCACTTGATCCCATTCTCTCAATTGGTTAATATCAAAGTAGCATCAATCTTTGTAAAATATTCAACTTTATACTCTCACCGGGGTATAAAAGGACTCCCAATCCTCCCCTTTTATTGAAAATGCTCGTGTAGCTCAGTGGTTAGAGCTTCGTGCTTATAGTGGCAACCTCACATATGAGGAGCTTTACTGTACGGATGTTTCTGGGTCTTAAAAGCGGCTCAGGTCACAAGTCACGCGACCGTCGTGGGTTCAAACCCCACCTCGAGCACTTTCTCTTTTTTTTTTTTATATTTTTCGTTTTTTTTTTACTGCGTGTCGTGGCACGAAATGACGTGGCCCTGGAAGAGGGGTCAGCCATTCATTTCTATTTTTCTTTTTTCTTATTTTTTATAGTCTGTATTAACTGTGTATTTAATACCAAGTTTCTTTGAATTTTGATTTGCTGGTGTCATTTGCTGTTGAAGAAGATTTTTCTATTTGGTTATCTACAATTAAGCTTTTTTACACATATGCTGTCAAGATAATACAATCACTTCCCCCTTCCTTATATAAATTCATATCATTAATTCCAAATCATTGTCTCTATTTATATATTTGACGTGGTATTACACGTGTGGAAAACGTATCGCATGCCCCCCATATATATATTTTATTTTATTTTTTTTTCGTGGTTGTTTGTGTGGGGGGGAGGGGGGAGGGGGGCAAAGAAGAGAAAAAGACAACGCGACGCTATGCTCAAGGTTGGGTGTTGCCACGGCTGATTCTGTGTGAACAACTTTCTTACCTTGAGAACAATAAATTCCCAACTGCTGCTTCTTTTTTTTTTTTATCTTTTTTGTCAAATTTCTTTTGAAGAGAGCACCGTTAACATAAAAAAATTTTTTTTTCTGTCTTTGTTGTGGTGTGTAAAACTTGTTCTACGATGGTTTGTGTGGGAAGTATTATCTTGTTCTTTGTTCTTGCCTTTTTTTTTTCTTTAAATGGAGAGGGATGTGTGTGTGTGTGTGTGTCTCTGTGTGTGTCTCTCTCTGTGTTTGATGGGGACAAGGTAAAATTCTCTTCTTACTCTCTCTCTCTCTCTGTCTCTCTCTTTCTTACTCTGTATTGCAATTTGATATTGCTAAGTTGTTCTTTGTAGAGAGAGAGAGAGAGGGAAGTCTGGAAACCTTTTTCTGTCCTGTGTGTCTTTATTTTATTTTTATTGAAATATTTCTTATTTTATATATTATTTTTAGGTTTACTTTTTTTATTTTATTTTATTGAAATATTGGTTTTTATGAAAGAATACCTTCTTTTTTTATTTTTTATTTATAAAACAGGACTAGCAAAGAGCAAACTATATAGGTGTGTGTGTTGTATTTAAATCAGAAGAAGAGAAGGAAAGAAAGAAAGAAAGAAAAAGGAGTAAATCATAAGACAACAAACGACACAGGATAAAACTATACTGATACGTGAATTATAATATTAGATAATACAATTACAATAACAAAAAAGGGGGGAAATTTTTTTTTTTTTTTGAAGAAAAAGGATTGACTGACGACGAAACAAACATATAATATATTAATAACTGAATAATGCAAACTTTAAAGTGTGTTGTTGTAGGTGACGGTGCCGTTGGTAAGACATGTCTTTTGATTTCATATACTACAAACCAGTTTCCTGCCGATTATGTTCCAACCGTGTTTGATAACTATGCCGTTACTGTGATGATTGGTGACGAGCCTTACACTCTAGGTCTATTTGATACCGCAGGTCAAGAAGATTACGATAGGTTAAGACCGCTTTCTTACCCTTCCACGGACGTGTTTCTAGTCTGTTTCAGTGTTATCTCCCCACCTTCCTTCGAGAACGTCAAGGAGAAATGGTTCCCAGAGGTACATCACCATTGTCCCGGTGTTCCATGTCTGATTGTTGGTACCCAGGTGGATCTTAGAGACGACAAGGTCATCATCGAGAAGTTACGAAAGCAAAGGTTGCGTCCTATCACAGCAGAGCAAGGTGAAAGACTTGCCAGAGAGCTAAGAGCTGTGAAGTACGTCGAGTGTTCTGCTCTGACTCAACGTGGTCTAAAAAACGTGTTCGATGAAGCCATCGTCGCTGCTCTTGAACCTCCAGTTATCAAGAAGAGCAAAAAATGTACAATTTTGTAAAAAAAAAAAACCAACAACAACAACAAGAAACAATGATAAGGGACAATAAATTCTATCTTTTTATTTTATTAACTTTTCTTTCTATATCCATTTAACAATAAAAATACAAAACAAACTTTCCAAAAAAAAAAAAAAAAAAATATACCAACAACAGCAAATACTTGACAATTCTTATTTTGTTTATTTTATTATTATCATTTTATTTTATCCTCTACCTTCCCTTAATGACTATCATACTACCCTTTTTTTTTTTTATTATCATTTTTCACTTTTATTTTTGACAATTTCATATTAGAAAATAATGAAATAATATCAATTGAATAATGTAGGGAAGATTCCAAATTCACTTCTAAGTCACCATCACCCCATTTCCCTTTACCTCTTTTTTTTTTTTTTACTATTATTTTCAATTGCTTTCCAAGAAACAAGAAATAAGAAAAACAAGATATAAAAAACTATTTCATTTTATTTCATTTTCTTTTACAATTGGACAGAATGCAATATTCCCAAAATCATTCTACAAATTACAAACGTTATTTTTCTTCCCTCCGTTTCCCTTTTTTTTTATTTTTATTTTTATGGATTATTTCTGTCTTTTTATTTTTGTTCATTCTTTGGTGTTCTCCTTTTTTTTAAAAGCAAAAGCACATCGTTCAATTGACTTTAAAAAAAAAACAGAAATAAACTTAAATAATAGAACGGCTTATAAATAAAATTAAAATATAAAATATAAAATATATATATAAATTTATGTAATTATAATAACTTTTCAAATATTTCAAATATTTTTTTTCAAATTTCAATAAAAGCAAAATAATTATTCGAAATTTTTTTTTTTTTTCAATCTCGCGAAAAAAAAAATTTCAAGAAATTTCAAGAAAATTGAGCATCTTTCAATGATGAGAGTTCATTTGAAATTTTAAAAAGTGGCGAATAGGAACAGGGACGAGAGAATAGAGAAAAGTAACACAAAAGTGAGACTTTAAATCAATTGGTAAAGTGAGAAGGTACACCAGTAGAACAAGTGTGAAACATAGCAATAATTATGGCTCAACTTTTCAATAATACAAGATCAGACACTCTATTTTTGGGTGGTGAGAAAGTTAGTGGTGATGATATTAGAAACCAGAACGTGTTAGCCGCGTTGGCAGTCGCCAATGTTGTTAAATCTTCGTTGGGTCCAGTTGGTCTGGATAAGATGTTGGTCGATGATATCGGTGATTTCACAGTGACCAACGATGGTGCCACCATCTTGTCATTACTTGACGTGCAACATCCAGCCGGTAAAATCCTGGTGGAATTGGCCCAACAACAGGACAGGGAAATTGGTGATGGTACTACTAGTGTTGTCATTATTGCCTCTGAGCTTTTAAAGAAGGCTTATGAACTAGTTAAGAACAAGATCCACCCAACAACTATTATTACTGGTTACAGATTGGCTCTTAAGGAAGCAATTAGATTTATCAATGAGGTTCTTTCTGTCAGTGTAGACTCTCTAGGTAAGGAAACCCTGATCAATATCGCAAAGACAAGTATGTCCTCAAAGATTATTGGTGCCGATTCCGAATTTTTCAGTAACATGGTGGTGGATGCCCTGCTTGCCGTGAAGACCCAAAACCCAAAGGGTGAGATCAAGTATCCTGTCAAGGCTGTGAATATCCTGAAGGCTCATGGTAAATCTTCTACTGAATCTGTTTTAGTCAAGGGTTACGCTTTAAACTGTACCGTTGCATCTCAAGCCATGCCAAAACACATTGGTGGTGGAAATGTTAAAATTGCCTGTTTGGATATTAATTTACAAAAGGCCCGTATGGCCATGGGTGTTCAAATTAACATTGAAGATCCTGAACAACTAGAAGAAATCCGTAAACGTGAAGCTGGTATTGTACTTGAAAGAGTCAAAAAGATTATTGATTCTGGTGCCCAAGTGGTTCTAACAACCAAGGGTATTGATGACCTATGTTTGAAAGAATTTGTGGAGGCTAAGATAATGGCTGTGAGACGTTGTAAGAAGGAAGATCTAAGAAGAATTGCCCGTGCCACAGGTGCTACTTTGATTGGTTCCATGTCTAACTTGGAAGGTGACGAAACATTCGAGAGTTCTTATTTGGGTACATGTGAAGAAGTTGTCCAATCTAGATTTTCTGATGACGAGTGTATCTTAATCAAGGGCACTTCAAAGCATTCTTCCTCTTCTATCATTGTAAGAGGTCCAAGTGACTACTCCCTAGATGAAATTGAACGTTCTCTACACGATTCTCTATCAGTAGTTAAGAGAACCCTAGAAAGTGGCCATGTGGTACCAGGTGGTGGTTGTGTTGAAACTGCTTTGAACATCTACCTAGATAACTTTGCCACCACGGTTGGTTCTCGTGAACAACTGGCTATCGCTGAGTTTGCCGCCGCCTTGCTAGTTATTCCAAAGACTTTGGCTGTCAATGCTGCCAAGGATTCTAGTGAATTGATAACTAAACTGAGATCATACCATGCTGCAAGTCAAATAGCGCAACCTGATGATTTAAAGAAGAGAAATTACAGAAACTACGGTTTAGATTTAGTCAAGGGTAAGATTGTAAATGAAGTGAATGCCGGTGTCCTAGAACCAACTATAAGTAAAGTCAAATCGCTAAAATCTGCATTGGAAGCATGTGTGGCCATTTTGAGAATCGACACCATGATAACAGTTGATCCAGAACCACCAAAGGAAGACCCTCACGGCCACTAAATTTTTGACTAGTACTCAATTACTCATATATAACTTTTAATAGAAACAAAATAAAAATTTGTATAATAAAATCTTAATATAAAGAAAGAAAAAAAACAATAAAAGAAAATAAGCTTCTTCGTTGAGTGAGTATGCTCAACATTGTTTCAAAAATTGCTAGGAAAAATAAGCCGATAAAACATTAAGTAATGAAGGTCTTATTCGTGCTAATTAGGTGGTTGCTGAAGTGTCCTGCACTAATAGGCTATAGTACCGAACTGTGTACTATGTCGAATCAAGCATTTGGCTTGCCTACAATCTGATACACCGATATAAAATCTAAAAGCAATATATCCATATATATCCATTTTTAGTAAGCAAACCTAAAAAAAAAAAAAAACACCAAAAACCAATACCAGTAACAAAACCAAAATAAAAGAAAGAAAGTGATGGTAACACCCAGACATACAAGTCATTTTAAACTAGTCATAGTAAAGGTTAACGAACCAATACCTTATACACCTCAAAATATATCACCAAAGACGTAATATAACTTAAACGAAACAAAACATTACCCTACTGATATTCTGAGAACGAGATCCTGATGGCAAAAAAAAAAAAAAAGAAAGAAAAGAAAACTGGAAATTAAACGAGAGATGTGATAAATTTTTAGGAACGGCCACTAATGTTTCTTAGTAAATGCCCAGAACAGACAGGGCAAAATTTATTTCTTTTTTGCTTACTAAGTTGTTTAAGACAGAGAGAAGAAAAAAGTTTGATACCGTTCTTCTTTCACCTACCATTGTTCACTCTTGCCTGTTTTTGGTGGGTGCTTCTGCGACGCTTTAACTATTTATCGAAATCTGAGGAAAGATGTACATTTTAGGATAAAACCTTCTATTTATCTTCTTTTGCTTTGGCGTGGTAGGTCTGTTTCTTTGACGTTCAAAGTATGGAATTTATTTCCTGTTCTTCTCTACTTAAGGTTCTTTGGAGAAGATAAATATCTCCTTGTCAATAAAAGTTTTCTATTGTGGGCCACAGCTGTTTCCAATTATCTTTTCCCTTCTATTGTTCATCTTTGACTTCCTCTGTTCACCGTTTAACGTGGTCTGTTATATTCTTCTGTTAAGCGAGCATATAGCCTGACCGATTTTACGGTTCGTCACACAAACCCAAGAAAGCCAAAAATATATACTCTGAATGTGGGGATAGTTGCTTGGTTTGACACAATTCCCTGCAGAGCAGATTACGTTGGGCTTTTGTTGTTGTTGTTTTTTTGTTCTTATTTGTTCTTCTCTTTTTTTAGTGCTTTTCTCTAAACGACGAAATACACCGAAAAGTTGCAGATTATTTTGATGCATGTGCAATTGAACTCCTTTTTATTTTTGATTATTCTTATTCTAATGGAGTATTATTTCGAACAGTTTGAATAGGGTCCCCGTTTAAACAACAAATTTGTATTTAATCGAAGGAATCAGTTGATTTCACTCTCTCGTTCTCTTACGACCACTTTTTTGTATCTTTACGAAGCCAAATAGGCATTTAAACGGGGAGTTATAACAGACGCTGCTTTTCTAAGAACGAAACAAAGGGAAAAATAAATTATTGAGGGGAGGGGGTGGAGAGGTTCTGTATTCTCCTTCGATTGCATCAGAGGGTTTAATAATCCCAAAAATAAAATATAGTTAAACAAATTGAGCGGGATGGTTGAAATCACCTACAAAAAAATTTTTTTAGAAAGAAAAAATAAAACAAAACAGAAGATAGTTACTTTATTTCTTTTCTCTCTTTGTTTCTCTCTTTGTTTCTAGCATTGTTCTGTTTCACTTAATATAACTTTCTTTCTTTTTTTTTCGTTATTTGCTTAGAAAATATTGTGCAATTAAAAGTTATTAATTACCGGATTAAAACTAATGCAGGTTCCAATCCAATTGAATTCTGCATGTAACGGATCATCGTCTTGTTCATTTTTTTCTTCTTCCTCTTTTAGAAAAAAAAATTCCTTAAGAAATGGTAAAATCAAGGTGTTTTTTCTTACTTTTCCTGTACCTTTTTCGTTCCGTCGATCAATAATGTGGGTCAAGAACAATTGTATATATAAGAGAAAGGGTTTTTCTTTACGTCTTATAGTTCCACCTTCATTCCTTATTTTGCAAGGTCCTTCGTTTCGTTACCTTTACACTTAGCCGCTTTCCGAGGAAAAAAAAATTATTTATTTTCACTAGAACCATATACATATATTTTTTTCCATTTTTTTTTATTTCGAAGACTGTCAATTCTTACAAAAGAACAAGAAATTTGAGAATTATTGTCATACCATAACGTCAAGCTGATTATACCCCTCCAAAAATAACAATGGCTGAAGTTAAAATTGAAAGAAGTCTCGAAGAAGAGCTAAACGCTAAGAAGCGGGAAAAAATTATTGAACTTATAGAAATAGATGGTAAGAAGGTAAGTACTACATCTACGGGTAAAAGAAAATTTCACAACAAATCAAAAAACGGTTGTGATAATTGTAAAAGAAGACGTGTGAAATGCGATGAGGGCAAACCAACCTGTGGAAAATGTGTTAAGATGAGCTTAGACTGTGTGTACACACCTGTTCAACCACCTAAGAGAAGAACTAGAACAAGAGTGAAATACATTACCAGAGATTCTACTGGAGCAATCATACATTCAGAAAAGCCAATAGCGGGTAAAGAACGAGAATTACAAGAGGCGGCTTCCAGAGTGATATCAAGTATACCAGGTAGAAAATTCATGCTATCTGATCCAAAGGATTCAACACTACAGGCTTCAATTAATAATATTCTTGCAAAAGCTAAAAGTTATGAAACTTCAAAGGATACCTCACCAAGACCAACTGATTCAACTGGTACGTCAGACACCACACCAACGGATATATCTTTGAAAAATTTAGCCGGCATTGAAAACTCATTATTGGCCCATTTAAATAGCAATAATCTCTTGAATAACACGAGTAGTTTGCTTGGGATTCCAGCACAGGGATTGTTATCAGGAAATCAAGTTCAACAACATCTGCAGATTCTACAACAAATGAATGCAGAAAAAAGTGAAAATGAGCCAACCCCAACTCCAACTTTTACTGATACCTCTCCTCAGGCAAATTCATCTACACCAATGAATGAGGATCCAAAGTCGTCCCTATCACAGCATCAAGCGTTGGTACAATTTCAACAGCAACTTCAATTAGAGCGCCATCAAAAACAGCAACTAGCTCAATATCAAAAAATCCAACAAGAGCAACAACAGGAATTCATAAAGAAAAGTCAACAACAGGAAACGGTTGATAATAAAAAAACCATCGACTCCTTGATGAATAATCAAACTTTTAGCGAGTCTAAACAAAGAAATGATAGCAACAATAACTCAGCAACTACAGTACAGGCAGATACCTTAGCTCAGTTAGAGAAACTGGGTATAAATTTGAAAAGTTTAAGCTCCTTATTAACAGCTGGTTTCGGTGGTGTCCAATACGACTTCCAAGAACTATTAGGTTTAAAAAATGCTGGTCAAACAAAGCAAGACAAGGCAAATAGTGCGCACGATGCCTTAACATCGATGCAAGAGGAACAAGAATATACTCGTGACGCCAAAATTAAGATGGAAAACGCAAGCAATAGTGATCTTCAAAAGCTCCTAGGAACTAATGGCGTTGCTACACCAAAGTTTGCCGACACACCTGGAAGTACAGGACTTCTGAACATGACACCATTAATGAGAGATACTTTAGGTGCTGTCATGAGCTCACCATCTTTGTTTGAAAAAATCAGAGACACTGGATCCATCAATCTGCCCAACCTTCCACCTGTCACAAATCCAGCTGGCCCAGAAAAATTGCTCTCAAACAATATAAAAAAGCTTGAACAACTCTCTGATTCTGCCAATTTAAATCTTCTTGATTTAAAGATGTTCCATCATTACTGCACAAACGTATGGCAGACCATTATAGCAGCAAATATTTCTGAACCACAAGTCTGGAAGAACGAAATCCCGGCATTAGCCTTTGAATATCCATTTTTAATGCATTGTATTCTATCATTCAGCGCCACACATCTATCTAGAACTGAAGCAGGTTTAGAAGACTACATTACACATCACAGATTGGAAGCATTAAGTCTCCTTCGTGGTGCGGTATTAAACATTACCGATGAAAACACCGATGCACTTGTAGCAAGTGCCCTGCTTCTCTTGATGGATTCTCTAGCTAATGCGTGGAATAATCACGACCCTCACATTCAATTTCCTAAAGATGCCACTAATGCATCAGATGCTTTGAAGAAAAACAATATGATGCTAAACTCCATGTCACCTTCAGCATGGATTTTCCATGTTAAGGGTGCAGCCACCATCTTGACAGCTGTATGGCCTTTGAACCCTAAATCAATATTTTTCAACATTATTTCAGTGGATCTAAGCGAGTTTGCCAGTTCCATCAACCAGGAAAATGGCACTATTGCCGAATTGATCTGTTTCGACGAGAGTATCACCGATCTGTACCCAGTTGAGATCGACTCTCCATACTTGATCACACTAGCTTACCTACACAAACTACAAGGCGAAAAGAACAAGAAGGATTTCTTGCTAAAGATCTTTGCCTTCCCAGCGCTATTGGACAAGACATTCCTTTCTCTGTTGATGACAGGTGACATTGGTGCCATGAGAATCATGAGAGCCTACTATAAACTTCTAATGAACTACACTAACGAGGTCAAAGAATCTGTGTGGTTCCTGGAAGGGCTGTCCCAAGTGCTACCACAAGAAGTCGACGACTACAGTGGCGGTGGTGGTATGCATATGATGTTGGACTTCTTAGGTGGTGGTCTACCATCCCTAGTCGCCGCAAACATTAACGAATTTTTGTGAAGAACATAAATATCTTTTTTTCTTGATCTTTCATTATACACATCTTTATAAATCTCTTTCCCCCCTAATTAAATTTTATAGACTTTACCTTAATGATAACTAATAAACAATTGTAACTTATACGAGAAGACTGTCTTCCTCACATAGAACGAGAAAAGAAGATGAGAATAGTTATGGAAAAAAATAAAAAAAAAGGGTTCAGCGAATGTTCTAGAAACATCCGTGTTAAGGTACCAAAATTGAATATCTCTTTTTTTTTTTCCAATTTCCATTCAATTCTCGTTAACTGCGTGCTAATATATATAAGCATCTCAAGTAAGCACATGCAATTGAGTGAAAAAAAGAAGTAAGAAAGGAACCATCAAAAAAAAAAAAAAATCAGAGTAATGGTTGTGCATAATCCTAACAATTGGCATTGGGTCGACAAAAACTGTATTAGCTGGGCTCGGGACTACTTCAGGGAGAAGCTCGTGGGTGTGCAAGTACACAACGAGCGGTGTTCCGTTGAGATCACTAGCATGAACACCTTGGACGGCGACTGTGAGGTCAGCCAACGTAAGGGAAAAGTGATCTCCCTTTTCGATTTACAGATGGGTCTGTCCTATAGCGGTGAGCTAGACGGCGAGAAGTTTGAAGGCAGCATAAGCGTCCCCGAGATAGCGTTTGACAGCGAGCCCTCGGACTACCAGTTCGAGATTGCGATTTTCAAGGAGACCAGCAAACTGAACTCCGTTGTGAAACCGTTGATCCGTGAATCCCTGATCCCAAAATTGCGTGAAGTCTTCTCGAAGTTCGGCAACGATCTACTGGTCACGCACGGCACTGATATCCAAGTCTCGCAAGACGAGGTCAAGAGCAACTTCACTAAAGCGAACCAGCAGGCCAGCTACGACCAGGTGAAAACTAGCAGCACCCCTGCTTCTTCTTCTTCTTCTTCTTCTGCGGACAAAACCACACAGAAAGCAACAAGCACAAATGCTGCGACATCTTCTGGGAAGGACGTGTTGAGACACGGCACTGAGAAGACGATTGTGAACACGAGCGAGATTCACCTGGAACCGAGCTTCAACGTCCCGGCCTCCGAGCTGCTGCGCACATTCTTAGACAAGATGCGGCTCCAGCAGTTCAGCAGGTCCGAGCTGCGGCTGGTTAGTGGGGACGGCAGCTCTCCGACACTACACCCTGGCGACGAGTACCAGCTGTTCGGAGGGAATGTGTCGACAAGAGTGGTGAGTGTCACTGAGAAGACCCTGGAGATGCAATGGAGACTAGCCGAGTGGTCGCCTTCGTCGTGGTACAGCACCATGGTCCTGGAATTCCACGAGTCTCAGGAGTACCACGAAACCAAGCTGGAGATCACCTGGAAAGACATCCCCGTAGGACAGGAGGACAGAGTACGCCAAAACTTCGAGAACTACTACGTCCGCGCCATCAAACTGACATTCGGATTCGGTGCGGTGTTATAGTGTATATAGAAAGTATTTTTAATTTTTTTTTTTTTTACAGTTTTTTATAAAGAACATCTAAATTTTTTTTGATAGTGGTTCAAATACCCCGCCCCCACCACTTTTCTCTCTCCTTATTTCCTAGTTAGGTAAAACCCGCTAACTCCATCTATGTAACAGCCCTTCCTTCCTTCTCTTTCTCTCTGTGCCCCCCCTTTTTTTTTTCTTGACACAATTTCAAAGATGATGATGTTTTTTTTTTTTCTTTCTATTGATCACCAATTACTCCATCGGTCCGGAGAGTAAACTTATTTAGAACGAAGAAGAAGCGTTAGAGTGTTCCCATTACACAGAGAGAGAAGAAAAAAAGAAAAAAACAAAAAGGCATCTCTGTAGTAACAACAGGCTGAACCCCCCCCCCCCAATTCCCTACACTGGTTTCTGAGAACACAAAACCCATTTGTTACAGCCTTACGAAAAGGGGGTGTGAGTATAGAAAAGAAGGAAGAGATAATTTGAAAGAGAGAGAAACACACTCCCCCACCCCACGTCGTTTTTTTTTCTTTTCGCGCTCTCTGACTGCGGCAGGGAACCGAAAATGCGTCCAGGGCACGGGAAGCGGAAACGAAAACGCAACGCACGGAAGCAAAGAAGAGAAGAGAAGAGAGAAAAGCGAAGAAACGGCCGTGAGCAGGAAAGAAAAGAAGCCGTGCGGGAGTCATTAACAGTCACAGAGAAATACATGCAGAGACACACACGGACCGAAAGAAAGAAAAAAAAACACAGACACGAGCGCACCAAGAAAACAGAAAGTAAGAGAGAGAGAGAGAGAATGGTCCATAGACCGTCCAGCATGACTCAACCAACCGGACCTCGTCATTTGTTGAAGGAGAGACAGACAGATGGCTCAAAGAAACAGCAGAAAAAAGTCAACATACACAGAAATGTGCGTAGCAAGAGCACAAGAAGATGTCAAACTCACACACACACACACACACACACAGTCGAGAGAGAGAGAGAGAGAGAGAGAGAGAGAGAGAAATACAAGAGATACAAAGCCCCTCTCTCTCTCACTGCGAGTGCAAATTAACCACGAAGAGAGAAGAAAAAAAAGGGAAATTGCTAATACACACACACGCACACACACACACACTAACACTAACACATACTCTCTCGTTTTCTCTCGTCTGTCTCGTCTCTCACTTAACATAACACAACAACAACACAACAACACAAACCAACTCAATACTCAATACTCAATACTCTCTCTAAAAAGAAGACGACGACGACTTTGAAAGAGACAAAGAACAATATAACTGTCAAGAGATTATAAGAGAAGAAAGGAACAAAGAAAGAAATAAAAAAAAAAGGAATTTTCTTTCTTGTAACAAGAGACAAGACTATAAAGTATATCATATAATATAACATATAGGAGCAAGAAAAAAAGAGACTTAAAAAGAGAGAGATAAGCTTTTTGTTGTTGTTTTTTTTAATAGCAAAAATATACCAAAAAAAAAAAAAAGGTGGATTAAATGATGTCGGGAGATATTAATGCTCATATGAGCTCGAAGGTTAACAAAGAGTTGCCAACGATACCGGAACATCTGAAGTATAAAGGGTTTACGCCGAGTGGGAAACCGAGGTTGTTTGTGTGTCAGACATGTACCAGGGCGTTTGCTAGGCAGGAACATCTGACAAGGCACGAAAGGTCGCATACAAAGGAGAAGCCGTACTGCTGTGGGATATGTGATAGGCGGTTTACCAGGAGAGATCTGCTGTTGAGACATGCACATAAAGTGCACGGCGGTAACTGCGGTGAGAGTTTGTTGAGGAAGAAACGTACAAGGCGTACTAGTAACAATAACACCAAGAATAGTAAGACTAATACTACTACTACCAGCACTAGTGCTAATGCGAGTGTTGGACCAGGTGAGATGGAGGAAGATGAAGATTTTGATATTGATGATGACGATGATGATGAGTCTTTGGGACAGTTGCACTTGCAGTTGCAGCAAGGACAGGAGACAGATACCAAGAGAAAGAGGAAGAAGAACACGGATTTACTGGAAGGAGCCGCCAAGAAAGTTGCAACTCCAAAACTGATGAGAAGAGCGTCCTTCAGTGCGCAGTCGGCGGAGAACTATGCCAAACCACTGGGCCAGCGGCTGTTGAGGCGAGGGTCGTCTAAGTTGGCCTCTAAAGGTGGTGAACGCACCACGAGCAACACAGTGGCGAATACTACAAGTAAGTCTATAGGCGATGGTTTGTTTGGGAGAAGCCATCACCCTGTAGATAACGTTGAATTCTCTACACCGCAACTGTTGCCCGTGGATTTCGGTAACGCTTTAACTTTTAACGATATGGATGTGTTCTCGTTGGATGACGAACATGAGGGCTCGATAGATTTCAATATAGAGGAGTTCAATAACTTCCAGTACCAGGATGGGATTACTAACGGCGAAAATGGTCACAGTGTCATCAATAATAGTGGTACCAACATTAATAACAACAACAACAACACCACTGGGAATAATATTAATAACAGATCTAATAACAACCTGGATGCTGCAGTGGACTATGAGTTTTTGAAATCTCCTTTTAATAACCCCAATGATATATCTGATAAATTGAATCCATCTGCCATTCCAAGAATTCAAGAGAAGAATATTTTGGACCAATTCCATCAGAACTTGCTGTACTCTTCCTCCTCAAATGCTGAGTTGTCACAGAGTGGATCTTCGCCATCATCAACAGTAACCATGTCGCAGGAATTACCAGATACTCGTCATCATCTAGTACTTCAAGGTGGTTCAAAATCTAGGAGATTTTCACCTAAGTTTGACCTCAATGGCCATGAAGACACCAATGGTTCCAACCGTAGGGAAAGTAATGGTAACAGCTCTACCACAAATTCAATTGTCTATAATAATAATAATAATATTCTGCATACAAAATCGCTGTTCACCCATCATTTACCAAGGGGCCACTCGAAGACACCGAATGGAGTGAACGAGGGCTCATTGTCTGGAACCACTGAAAACTCTCCTCATACCACAAACCAGCATGAAACTGTAAGGGCTAGTAGTATAATGAGACCACCTTCCCGAGTAAAAAGCATAACTCCAAACAAAATGTCCATTAGCAGTGACTCCCAGAGGTCAAATTTCATGTTCAGTGATTCAAAGATCATGACCCATAATGAAATTGAAAACAAGCTTGCGGGAAAAAGTAGTCCACATGGTATTAAGCAACATATTAATCCAGCCATCACGCTTAATAGCAGTAAAAATCCAACCGAGATTCTGAAACAGGAATCTCTTACTCCGGATAATAGATCAATTACTCCAACGTTTATGAATGATATGAACGAAATTACGAGTTTCAATAAGGATCTACAAAGCATATTTAATGATTTTATGAAAGAAGAAGAAGAAGACATTACTTTCGGTAATAAAAACAGTAGTGATGACTTTATGAATTTATTGATGAATGATAATACCCAAAAGGAGAGAAACCTTCTAGATGAAGAATTTAAAAATGAAGCTAATGTAAATAATAATAATAATAATAATAATAATAATACGGATGATCAACAAATGAATGAATCCGTCCATGACCCTAATAATAATTACACATTCTATGGCTTAGATTACTTGGGTGCTGTAAATATTACTAAGTCATCTCCACCTAACTCTGATACGAAGAGAGCCAAGCTGTTTACAACTACTTTAAGATCACTATGTAACAGTGTTCTGAAATTCTATGAGCAGAATTGTATGAGTACAGCAGGTAATAGAGCTAATCCAGATCCACTTTTACTTTCAAAACAAATACTCTTACCAAGCTGTAACGAATTAAATGAATGTATCAGTTTATTTGAAGATTATTTCTTACTGCATCATCCGTTTATACACCCAGACGTGATTAATCTAGATATTGAGTCACTTAAGAAATATATTTCAGAGGATGAATACAGTAACTTAACAAAGGCTGATGATTGGAATATGAGTGGTGATGGCAATTTCAACAACCATGAAATTCCTATTAAATCTGTTAAACAGGCAATGAATTTTGCCAGTTTGGTTTGTCTACCATTATTTATGGCTACTTGTGGTTCGATCTACAAAACAGATAACAACTTCAAAACAATGGAACTTTATGAGGCTAGTAGAAGAATTTTACATGTTTACTTAGAAACTAAGAAGAAAGAACAGGTTTCTATTCAGAAGGACCCTACGATTTCGTTAATAGAAAAGAAGAAGAGCCAAAGTAAACAACATCATGTATGGTTGATCCAGTCTTTGATATTGAGTATTATATTTGCCTTCTTTGCTGATTACCTTGACAGAATTGATACGCAATTGGTTATCAGGCAAGTTGCTGCGATATGTTCCATAATCAAATCGAATTTACTTTCAGACATCACGAATACCTCTCAACAAAACATTAGCTTTGATTCATCTTTCACATATATTCTTTATGAAACAAAGATAAGAACAGCTCTAATGGCTTATAAATTCTCTCAAATGTTAACAGTTTACTACAATATGAATTGTTCTGTGTTTTTTGATGAGCACACAGTTGAGCACTTGAGTATTCCAGATGATGAGTTTCGGTGGGAAACACAAAGTATGTTCCAAGATGATAACATAACTTGTGCGAACCTGCCAATCACATCAAACAGTTCTGTAACCTCCTCTAATAACTCTGTTCACACTGGGATGGCAACTCCAAATTCTCCAAGAGCTTCTAAACGTATTCAAAAACAACACACAGCAAGCTTTAAACAATTTTATGATAGCTTCGCGTTCCATAACCGTGGTTTACATCCAATTCCAGAGGTTCTGGCTAGTAGTTTAGTTTTGTATGAATACAGTATTC
Source organism: Nakaseomyces sp. UFMG-CM-Y6046 (assembly GCA_030571395.1). Classification (NCBI taxonomy): domain Eukaryota; kingdom Fungi; phylum Ascomycota; class Saccharomycetes; order Saccharomycetales; family Saccharomycetaceae; genus Nakaseomyces; species Nakaseomyces sp. UFMG-CM-Y6046. The sequence continues at coordinate 87,999 of JAJLXT010000004.1, read as the reverse complement.
GGAATCACTCTAAATTCCATGTTTTCTTAACAAGAATTGATAACAGGAAATTAGAATCTAATATTCCTACAGCTCCAATTTTGACAAATGAGAACCAAATGACATATAGCTTTAAGAAAACCAAAATTTTGATTAAAGATGCAGTTATATTGAGAAACTATCTAATGTCAATGAAGGTATTTACAGATATCGATATTGATTTTGGTACGAAGGTTTGCAAGACTGGGCTTAATCAAGTATTTTATGAATTTCTATATTCAAGCTCTTTGAATGTTTTAACGAATGCTCACTACAATTTGTTAACTAACTTCTTAATAGCTCTAAACTTTTCAATCAAGAATATTGCTAGGTTAGTCAAGTACAAATCCAAGGGTAGTAATGAATTGGTATTCGACAATTTGAAGTTTTCAATTTTTAACTTACAGGCGTACTACTATGACTTTCTAACGATCATTAAATTCGTAATCGATTTTGAAAGAACTCCGAACTTTAAGTTATTAAGTATATTCACCGAATTGAAAAAACTAGCTGATCTGGTTTTCATTCCACAGCTTGCCAAATACTTCCCATTAGAATTTACTGGGTTTACTGCTGTCATTCCCAATCAATCTGAACAACATAATCCAGAGACTGACAGAATAGAAAATATTGTTGAAAAGCTGGGGAAACTAATCAGTAACGTCTTAGTGTATTCATTCAATGATAACTCTTTTTTGAATATGTTTGATGACATGATCCAAAATGAGTTTCAATTCAATCCCATGTCGAATCATTTACAGCATTTCCTAAGATCTCCGAAAAGTAATGATAACCAAACAGATAAATCTCAAAATGATTCACTAAATGCTACACCAATTTTGAATAATGGTTCTTTTGAAGAAACTACTTTGAATAATACAAAATCGTCTGTTAATTTAGTTTTGAGACATCAGCAACAAGTTCAACAGAGTGCTACGCCTACTGGGGAATCTCAGAAACCACTCAGAACACATAAACAAGGTTTTGCAGAAAGATATCAATTATCAGCAAAATTCGCAACTATTGCGAAGTGTGTATTTAAGTTTGCCAAAGGAAATTTTTGCAATGCACATATTCTGGATAAGATGTCAACTGATTATAAAGAGCTCAATAAATTACTAGAGAAAGAGGTTTATCAATTTGATTTGTCGAGTTTAGGAATAGATACAATACCCTAATTGAATGAATTTATCATAAGAAGTTTCGTCATAACATAGTCATTAATTGTGTGAAGTTATTTTTTCTTCTTATTATTAAAATTCTTGTAACATAATTTGCATATTCTTAGTCTTATAATTTTTTTTTGTCTATTATCTATTCCATTTATACATGTTTTTGTGTATTGTACTTAATATTATTTGATTTTATTTTTTCCCTAGAATGTGATGATAGATTTAAATTCTAGTCACCATATGAAAAAGACTAACAAATATAAAATTATTAAGACAAAAATCCGGAAGTACCATGTATTATGGTCTGTATTAGCCATTCTTTAGATTCGATATAAACTTTTTTATTGTGATTACGCTGTATTTTTAATACTCCATTTCGAATTGCATCGACTGCATAATCATCATTATCGATAGTGTTACAATTCACATATAAAATAACATTTGATGTTTCAATTAATTCTGAAAGTGTTAATATGTGATCCAATGCATGAAATGTTGAGTCTATGTTAGCCCTTTTTTGGCGTTTAGCTGAGTTTCTTTTCCTTTGAGTACATAATCTCGATAACTGATCAGATAGCATGTAGGCAATCCTGTACGCACCCATACAACAAAAACAAAAGTTCAAAAAGTCATCAAGGCTAGAGGCTCCTAATATTAATACTGTAAAGTTTTTTAATATGGAAGAACGAATTGATAGTTGTTCTTGCAAAGTTTTCCCAGCCTTCAAATTTGCATAAAATGTTTGAATATTATTTGATAAAATTACACTTGCTTTTGTAGTGTTGTCAAATAAACGTAGACTTTCTCCAGATGGTAATAGATAACTCCATAGGATATCACTCATCTTATCTATTTGTTTGTCCTGTACTTCTTCAATGAATCTCCAATGAAGTGTCGGCCATCCAAGGGCTAACGTTTCCAAGTATTTCAAGCTTCTCAAATGTCTGTTTGCTAACAAGCAAGCAAACTTTTTTTTAGATCCTAACATTTGTGATTTGAATTTAATAGTAGAATCGACTAAATTTATCGAAACACTAAAATGTTCTTTTAGATAAGTATCATCAAAATGTAAGGGTTCAGCGAACCGGAATAGAGACGTAAATCCATTGTTAACAACCTCTCCACCAGAACTATGGATAATATTCGAAAGATCTGCTGAGTAATCAGGCAAATTGCTTAAAACAAACATACAGCCTTGTAAAGCCTCGATTGAACTACCTTTCGATATTTCTAAAGCGGATACATTGAAAGATGTATTAATAGGTACTGCAGGTGAGCTTTCTCTATTATAATGGTCAGCAATTAGCTTCGAGGGTGTCGAGCTTTCCAACTTCATATTTTGTTCTGGCATTTTTTTAGGAGATGAATTATTAGACGACTTTCGACTTCTAATTGGTTTCTTCAAATCTTCATGAGCAGTTGCTTTTGTAAAATCATTTCCGTGTAAGATTATTTTAGGTCTCTTTATCCAAGCATCCATATTTATACATATATCGGATAGGTTCTTGATGTAAGTGGTTTTATACAATGAACCATTGGTTTTCTTTTTTCTCAAGTGGACTGTATCATAACCCCTTATGCATCTTATAGCATCCTTGTCAACTGTTCTACATTCCAGCCCAATGACTTTATATGAGTTTCCTTCGTGTTCAATAGTATCATTGACTCGTATATCTAAAAAATGTAGATCATTAGTTTTAGCAGTCAAAGTTCCCGATTTATGTTCAATCTCAGAAGTTTCCTCAGATATATTTGAATTGATATATATTCCAGGGTAATATTTTAAATTCATATCATAAAGATACCAAACTGAATTCCTGAATATGATATCTGCTTTAGTTAAATAATTTTCTTCTTCTTGTAGGACTCCTTGTCCCTGTAAACCCTTCAAATAGATATATATTTCTTCATTGGTTAAGTGCGGTTCGAAAAACATGTCAGGTTCCTTAGGTTCTCTTTTTTTTACAGGAGTCTTGGTTTTATCAGCGCTTTCCCTATTCTCATTATCTTTACTAGGCGAATTGATATCATTAGCTGTTACATTTTCCAAAGTTCCTTCTACTGGTCCCTCATCTAAAACTATATCATTTTGAAGATAGGTGGAGTTGTTTTTAGAAACATTTTCTTCGTCAATCTCTGGCAGTTCTTGTGTGAGCTCACTTTCACTATTGATTGTATAAACATGTTCCTCATCCAGTGAGGAATCGTTGTCACTTAGATCTATTTTTGTATTTGGTCTACTAGATACTTGAAGATATATTTTTCCATTATCATCTGTCGACTGGGACAGTACACTTTTTTGAGTACATATTGCATCATCTTCAAATTTTTGACTTATGCTATATGCTCGTTTAAATTTAGACGGTGAGCTTGTTCTCGGTACTTCAATTACGGGTTCATGAGATAGTAATACAGAATTGTTTCTGGTAACAGAATTGTCAATTGAAGGTGACGATATTATATCTTGTGCTTCATCGACTGGAACTTCTGAGCCCTCTTGAGTCAGAGAAATTATGGGCTGAGTTTGAGTCAAAATATTGGAATTCTTATGAAAGTTTAGTATTTGAGTATCTCCGGAGCTTTGAGATGGTTCAAATGTGTTGTTAATAATTTGGGTGGCTTCATTGCTAGATATTTTGAAATTGTTACCAACCCTTAAAATCAATTTATCGTTATTCGACTGTATCTTAGTGGGTGATAAATCAGATTTTAGGTCATTTGGTAAACTATGAGGTAATGTATCAAACTCATTGACTGATAAATCATGTCTTTCCTCTGTTTCTGAGTGAGTATTAATATTTTGCTGCTTCTTAGTGGGATTTTTTTGATACGGAGATGAATTTTCCATAAATATCTCTTTCCCTTTAGGAGTACTCTGTAGAGTTTCCTGTTTATCGATGTTCATTTCATTTCCTTTTTCTGTTTTATTGATATTTTCCGTTAAATTCTTCTTAATTGTAGAAATTTTTGTGAGAGATGTATTACCTTTTAGTACTCTTCGTTCATTAATTGGTGTATCCTCTAAATCAGAGCTGTTATACTTCGATAATATGTTTTTTCTGCCAGGGGTTCTATTGCTTTTGAAAAAGTTAGCTATTTTATCAAGATCCGGTGTCCTTTGGTTCGTTCTTGCAGGTTGATCATGGTTATCTGGCGTTCCTAAATTCAATTCAGCTGCATCACTCGAGCTTGACCTGTCTGAATCCTCTTCATCTGATAGGCGTTGTCGCAGAGCTGTGTTCATATCAAATATATCATTAGTGTTCATGAATTTAACTGGGTTTGATGAGTTTTCCGTTGAATGAGATCTATCAGGGACTGTCGCAGAAGTGATGTCATCATGATCAGCTACAGTATCATGGTGTTGACTATTATCCTCCTGGTGGCTGTTATCGTTGTCCATTCGGTTACCAAGTTTCTTAACTATCAAATAATATTATCTATTAATTATTTGCTTGGGTTTATCTTCTTTGTAATAACTCATACACAAAATATATTTCAAACGCTACCATTAGTATAGGTTTGTTTGCGAAACTCTTAGTCCTAGAATCGCAGATCGGGTATCACTTAACTTAATTTTCCAGATTTCTTGAAAGTATCAAGTTCTATTTATAAGTAACTTTGGAACCAATTTTAGTGAGCATTTGAAGCTTTTACATTCTTGAATCAACATCATCTCTAATCTTTCAATGAGCAACTGTTTTTTTAATCATGATTATTTCGTTATCTATGATATGTAAAGTGAGTAGTATATATAATTACCTTAAATTTTAGAGACAAAATTTCCTTAAACGTGATGTTGCTTTCCATTTTATTTGAAAAAGAACTATGATATCATTGGTTTTGATTTCAGTTTGGTTGGATTTTTTTAGTATTGTCTTTAAAGGTTTTTTTGTTTTTTTTTTTAACAATATTGATTAAGAAATGCTGTAAATTCAACGATATTTATATATGTAAATTGAATATATAATTATCAGTCATTGATAATATAGAGATATATTTATTCGGTTGATTTATTTATGGTGAACATAATTCGATTCCTAGTTCACAGTTATCATTACTTTTTATTTGATTTTTTGATTCAAGTTCTACTAATTTTCTCTCATATTCTAATAAAATTTGTTGCTTTTCATGAAATATGGAATCAAATTTTCTTGGGTTCTCGAACTGCTTGAACTCCAATCCAAATATTTCTTTTGGTTCAATAGACAGTGTATCTTGACTTTGAATATTTTTCTGGCTTGAAGGTATTGATCCTTTTATGCTTCTTCGTTCTAACAGTTTGATCGTTCGATAAGTCTCGTACAAAACATTGTGGGTATAATCTTTTAAATCCTGTATATGTGATCCTAGTAGAATTCCTTTCAAGAAGATAAAGTCAGAGCAACAAACATCCTCAATCACTAATTTACCCCAATCATATTCACGAATATGATGATTTTCACTAGTTTTTTTTTGTAGTTTAAATTCTGTTGTGCTACAAGACAAAGCAAATGGTATAAAATCATTGATTTTCATATTTCTCAGAATCTTTTGATAATAATAATCATTTATGGTAGAAAATATATCTCCTAATCTATCTTGACCAAAGTCATAAATAGTTATGTTGTGTTCTTCAAAGGCTCTCATAATTGATTGTCTGTTTTGTTCCAATTCTCTTGAGCTCAAGATATCTGCTTTTGCCAGTACTGGAATAATATTCACCTTATTACATATTTTTTTTAGGATATTTATATCAAATTCTTTTAAACCTCTTGGGTTTGGTTTTATAAGGTAGATACAAGCATGAGGTCGTGTGTCGTTTCCTTTTGTTTTTCTTTGTATCTGTTCTTCATCATCCATGAATTTATTAAATTGAGTTTCTAGATATTCATTTACAATACTTGGAGTTTCAGTGTTATTAAATCCATCGCCAAATCCTTGGAAAGTCACCAAATCAAGTACTATGGGCGCGTATTCATCATAACTCAAATCTAGGTGTTTTTGAACCAGCTGTAACTTAGGAGGTAAGTGCGCATACTTGGGATCATTAAACTCATTTGACTTCTCCTCTTCATGAATTTCACAGTTGCATAGATTATTTATAAAGGTTGATTTACCAGAACCTCTTTCACCTAGAATCAATAAACAAATTTGAACTGGTTTCTTTGCACTTTTTTTTCTTCTTAATTCTATAGCGTCAATTGTTTGAGAGCTGATAGGCCTCGAGGGTCTAACATGAGATTCAACACTAATAATCCTAACCATTAAGTTTTTTCTGTTCCAATGTTTTTGATGGCATATGTTCAAAAGGACCTTTATTATACATGTACAGGTTAACTAAAGGTAGGAATAAAAACAAGATAAAACAAAAAAATATGTATTAACTTAGTTAGGTACTCATGTGCTTTAGAGTTGTTTAACAGTTTGATAGTCACTTAAGTGGTGGCATATTTTTCCAGATAATATATCTGTATGTTCGTATTCTTACATGGTAACCTCTTTTTGTGTCAGCGCCAAATACAAAAAAAAAACAAAAGAAAAAACAGTTGTATGTACGTACTAATAATTTGTTCCATTAAAAGGGTCCTTCTGTTAGAAATGATACATGATATTTAACAAAATTGAAAATTTATTGTCCAAATCAATAGAAATGATGCTATAAAGGTATTAATATATTAGAGATTATTTGTGTGTCGTGAAATGCAAAAATAAAAAAAAAAATGGAAGGTAATAAACCATGTATTAGTTGATTGTCTAATGAAATCCAAGTAGTAAGTGTATAGCTCTAGATGATCGAGAAACCAAAACATTAAAGCTAATTTTATTTTCTTAGCCGAATTTGTAATAAGTATTGTAAGTATTTCTCAGTTATTATAATGATCCATAGAAGTAAATGTCTTGAGGTAAAATGAAATGGAATAAAGATTATTAAAAAACTTATAATTTCAAGTGTCTGTAATTGGTATCCTTTCATAGCTAACTTTATTGTCTGATGTTAATACAACCTTCAGTTGACTTCTCTTATGTGCAGATTTCCGCTGTCTTATTTCTTCTCTGTAAGAGTCCACTATCGTCGCTACGTTACCATTTTTAACAATGTTATCTAAGTCTTTCATAGACTGACTTGCTGTTATCAGTTTTGGAGTGGAAGCACGGCTTTCAATTTCTTCAATGTATTTCTCAGAGACTTTTCTGTCATTTGAAGATTTCCTGCTTGAATCTGTTGATGTTTCTGAGGAGCTGGGTTGTAGTTCGCCATAGTCTTTTGTTTTAGGAGTTTCTGATACGTATTTGACAGAAGTATTCCATGCAGACACACTTCTTGTTAGGCCACCATTGCTATTACGGTGGTGGTGCTTTTTTGTACCGGAGTCACTATTCTCTCTAAATAGCAACTTCTCAAATAATGCAGCCTTGTCTCTAACATGTTTTGAGTTTCTTAATTTATCAAGGGAGTCAGAAGATGACGATAGTGAACTTGAGCCAGACGATGACAAAGCCTCGGGATTAAGTGCATCTTTAAAAGGACTTTCTGGGGTGTGTGGTCTCTTGTACTCATGGTCTGTAAGAATAGGTCTATCAGAGAAAATAGACTCAGTAGATGATCTTGAATTATTTGATGTAGTGGGGGAAGTATTCTGTGAATTATTTTTCGACTTAATCTCAACGCTTTGTTCTTGTTCGCTTTCGTTCCTCCTATCGCTGTAGGGTTCACCCAACTTTTCATCAATCTGTTCCTCTCTTGTCCGCTTTTCCTCGTTTTCAACCACTGCTTTGATGCCTTCAATAATGGATTTATAAGTTATAGCATCTTTATTACTGATGATTTCAGTAAAATTCCTCTTTCCGACCTCGATACTGTTATTAGTACCTTGGCTCTTTGGTAATACAATATTCCCATTCATGTCAACCTCATCTATCCTCCCGGAATGACTCAACGAACGTCTGACCTTCTTCGGTTCCTCTTGTAAGTTAAACTTCTTTTGTATATGCCTTAGTGACTCAATAACGGATACGTTATGCCTAGTAGTCATATTCAACAGAAAATTCCTCCTGGTATCGAGAATATCAAACACATCAGTAACAAGTCTCTTAGTCCACCAGTTTGTGGATTGGCTGCTGTTGTTCCTATATATCATGTTCTCATTCGACAAAGTCCGCAGCATAGTGCAAGTTCTCCCAACATTTACCAAGTCCTCGCCACTCAGCAAAGTTAAGATATTAAATATAATATTCAAAGGCAAGTCCGTGAGACTCTGGGGTCTCATATAATGTTCAATATCACTATCCATTTCTATTAATTATTTTTGTGTGTATATGTGTGTGTGTATATGTGTGTGTGTGTGTGTGTGTGTGTGTGTGTGTGTGTATTGTTATTATTTCACTTATCAAAAAAAGAATCAGTTTTTTTATACTTGTTCTTTCCCCTTTGATAATATATTATTAAAAACCACTATCTTGCTTATACTATACTCCTTATCTCCTTTGAAATAGATTTTTACCGATGACTATCTCCCATTGTTTAAACACCTTTTGTTTATACTTTTTTTGTTGTTTTTGTTTTTTTTTCCCTGCAATTTGAATTTTTGCTGTTTTCGTCACAACAATTTTTTGGCAGTGTGTGCGATACCGGGTATTTTTTATTTTCTGGAAGAAGAATAAAAAAAGTTTAGTGGAATTTGTGAAATTTTAGATTGGGAAGCACTCAAAAGGCATATTTTAGAAGTGGGAAACGACAACTTTCAAGAAGAACTATTAGTTCATTGGGATAAGGACTTTGATAATTTTGTTGTTGTTGGGGATATTAAGAAAGTAATCGAAGAAAAAAAAAAAAAAAAAAAATGAAATTGAAGTGGTTGTATGCGTTGGTACCGGTCCACGCTATGGTCGGAGTGCCGGATGATCTTCAGAAGCACTATGCATTAAAGGGAAAGGACAAGTTTCATTGTCTGAGTGATCCCAAGGTGGCAATTGACGTTTCACAGGTTAATGACGGTGTTTGTGATTGTCCTGACGGGTCGGATGAAGTGTTGACAGGTGCATGTGGCGATTTGACGACTTTTTTTTGTCGCAATGAGGGGTTCATTCCTAGATTCATATCCGGTAGTAAAGTTAACGATGGTGTGTGTGACTGTTGCGATTGTTCAGATGAGACCATGTCACCACAGGTCAATTGGAAAGGTATGACTTGTTCGCAGGTGAATGACGAGTACCAATGGATGGTAGACCAGGAACTAACTACTTACCGGGACGGTATGAAAGCCCTGGAAGAATATAACAAGATCGACGAGCTCGACGCAGTTCCAGAGAGTGAGAGACGTAGCAAAGAGGAGATCAAGAAGGAGATGGACACGGTTGGGGAAGAGATCAACTCGAGTGTTGAGAGGCTTGAGAGGGAACAGAAATACTATGTGGAACAGCTGCAACTGAAGGACCCGCTGGGTTACCAATTCACGGAAAGGTTTGACATTGACGACTTAATTAAGAGAATGGAGGACAGCTTTGAGCACGTTGTGGTGAATGTGGCCAACAGTTTCCAGCAGATCAACGGTATCTTGAACAAACTGTCTCTGGAATACAAGAGGAGTCTTAACGACAAAGTAGTCATTAGGAACGTGGACGCATACGAGAAATTCATCCGCCGCAAGGAGTTCGACCCGGTCACTATTAATGGCGAAGTCGAGGCTGAGCTATGTGAGCAACTGGCCGAGTACTTCCGTGTAGACATCCCAAAACTGTTTCTGGACAAAGCCACCAAAGAGCGCGACGCCGAATATGTTATCAACAAGTTCGACTTCGTCAAGTCCCTGATCGAGGGGAAAAACAGCTACAGTAACGAGATCCTGCACAAGGGTGTCAAAAAACTGATCGAGTTCATGAGCATGATTACCTCGGGATACAACGTCAATTTCCAGGACCCCGGTGTGCTGGCTGCTGTAGACGCCTACAGGAAGTTTCTAGCGGACAACATCCAGTTGATCGAGAAGCGCGACAACTTTAAACTAGACGACGTGTTGCAACGTGACCTAAACGAACTACAGTCATGGGTGAATAAACATGCGACCGACATCCTATCCGAAAACGAAGACAGCGAAAACGAAGGAGAAACACAGGACAGCCAACAGTTGAAGCAGTTGCGTAACCAAGTCAAGACCCACGAGCAAGAACTGGTTAAGTTGGAGACCCGCCACAAACAACTGAGAGGTGAACTACGACTCAGCGCCGTCGATCTTCACGATGAACGCACGCTATTCCTGCGCGCACTATCGAGGATGGGAGAAGCCCACCACGGCTGCCACCAGTCCTCAGTGGACCAGTTCCGTTACACCCTGTGCTTCCGCTCAATGGGAGCAGATGCAAACTCAGACGAAGCCGAGGACTATACCCGCGTAATGGGCACATTGGTGCAGACAGAGCGCGGCAGCGGCAACAGACAGGTCTCCCTCGGCAGGTTCTACGGTGACACCAACCTCCGCGAGCTATCGGCACAGCAGGCGCAAGACCAATACGAGCAACGACTCGAGAGTGTGTACCCAGAACTTTCCTTGTACAGCCACCTGCGCAACGAGACACTGTCCCGTGATTCAGGGGAAGAAACCCACACGTACCTATACGGTAACCTATACGAGATGAACCAGCCCCTTGCACTGGAGTTCACTGGCGGCACACGTTGCTGGATGGGTCCCTCCAGATCAGCCTCTATTACCCTGCGCTGTGCCGAGAAGTTCCAGATCCTCTCTGTGACTGAGCCCAGCATCTGCACGTACGCAATCACGTTGGCAGGGCCGTTCGGGTGTAGACCTGGCTACCAGTTCAACCAGTAGAACAAAAAAAAAAAAAAAAAAAAAAAAGAAAATAAGGGGTTAGATAAAAAAAAAGGGCAGAAGAATAAAAATCCCGCACAGCAAATTTATAAACAAGTAACGCGAAAATTTACAAAAAAAAAAAATAAACCAACAACAAAGAAAAGGTAAAAAAAAAAAAATCAACTAAATAATTATATATAGAGAATAACAGTTACGTTTGTACGTCAATTGTAATGAAATAGAAAAAAAAACGCGAAAATCCCCTTTAAAATTCTTTCTCCTCCACGCCCTTTGTCTTATTCCCCACAGATATACACGTACAATTCCCTTTTCCCCCCTATACGCACAGAAATCTCCCCTTCCCCTTCCATTCTACGGACATTTTTCAAGGGGAGGGAAAAAAAAAAGGATTTACTTAAGAATTACCTGCATCGCTCAACAGAAACCAACGTACACAACACGTCGGAAATCAAATCGAAGTTTCTCATTAGAACAACAACAACAAAAAAAAAGGGAAGAAACAGCGTGTTCTCTGCGCTAATTTCTTCTCTCTCTTTTTTTTAATTCGGGCTTCCCTTCTCTACTCTTCTCTTCTAGCTCGTCCTGGATCTCGGTGTATTTGTGTGTGTGATTGTTCGTGTGTTTATGTTCCTGAGAGAAAAAGAGGGGGGGGGGGTTATTTGTTGCTGCGAATGTTTCTTACATTATCAAAATATTTCTAAGGGTTCTTCTTTTTTTTTTTTTGCTGGTTCTATCTCGGTGAATGCTACGGAATGTTCTTCGCGTGGGTGAATCCTTAATTTTTATTTTTTTTTGTTCTTCTACCTCTCTCCGTGTGTATCTGTGTATTAATGAAATCATAAAAAAAAATATATATATATTTTTTCTGGTTCTTCTTTTATTCTTTATTATTGAGAGAGAGAGAGAGAGAGAAAATCCCCAGTTCCACAGAGAAACCATCGCACAAACGGCATAGAAGAAAAGATGTCTGATGATCTTATGTCCGGGAAATCCTTAAATAAGATAAATGTCCACACACACACACACAGTGCCTCGTTAAAATGACCAGCACACACACACACACACACACATACATACAAAATGGCTCAATGGTCAATAAGGCTTGATGCGGTTTTTTTCTTTTTCTTCTCTATTGTATATATAAAGGGACGGATTACAAGGAAGATCAAGTAATAAGATCCTTTTTCTTCATCCCTTTTTTCCATACATACTATAATAAAATATTTATACAATCAAAACAAAAAAAGCAAAACAAAATTAAAGATAAAATTATGTTTGATAAGAAGGAGACTAAAACGAAGTTTGCTCACGTTAGAGAGGTGTCTGTGCAGGATCCGATCAAGAAGGATCAGAAGACCCACGGTAGGAACGGGGACACATACACTATAATCAGCGATGTTTCACAACTTGAGTGGTTTTTCAACGGTGGTGAGAACAGTAGTAACAAGAAGAAGAGTAGAGGTAGTGGCTTGCTGAGGGCTGTGAAGCAGACCGTGGAGACCAAAGTAGAGACGCAGACTCTATATTTCTCTGACACAAAGACGCAGAAGTGCGGGTTTGTGCAGCTGCTGTACTCGAGTGTGCTCGGTGGGTTGTACAAGGGGTTTCAACTGAATTTCAAAGTGTTCAGCTGTGTTGACGAGCAGATCAAGTGTGATGTGTGGGAGAGTTTCAAGCTTGAAGAAGTGTCCAGTTTTGAGGCACTCAAGTTTGTCTCCAAGAACGTGACCTTTGAGTTCGAGGAGATCGAGTTCAAGGACGATGTGTACGATAAGTTCGCTGTGCTGCATATCACCGTTAATGTCGATGAGTCTGATAACAATGTTAAGGACTTGACTTTGAAGATGGATGTTGACCTATACCCAGGTTTCATGATTAACCCTGACGGGTGTAATTATTTCTTGGACAAGGCTGTCTCCGAGTCTAAGATACATCAACACGAGTCCACCAAGATGATCAGACATGTGTTCATTCCTAAGGGTCTGGCCACTGGTAAGATATCGTATAAGAAGGTGGATGAAACTACCGGCAAGTATGTGGACTTCGATATTGCTTTGAAGAGCACACCGGTAGTATATGTTGATGCTGTCCAAGGTTTACAACCTAATAAGGCTGCTTCTCGCTGGAATTTCTGCTGGTTCCAAAGCGCTAACCACTCCACTTTGACCATGGAGTTCACTACAACACCAGAACACGGTAGTAAAACTATGACTGTGTGGTCCACTTCAGATGGTGAGCACGGTCTAAGTTTCATTGGATCCAGCGTAGACAAGAACAAAGTGACGTTTACCAAGACCAAGACCGACAAGGAAAACGGCTGGAAGTACCCAGTGGGTATCAAATTCCCATCCGGTTTCCAAGAAGATCATTTGAGACTAATTAACAGATACGACGTGCTAGGCGAGTTGCCAGGTGTAGTGAAATCCGTTGCACAAAACATTGCACACATAAAACCATACATTTACCAGTACTGTCAAGAATCAGAATATAAGGGTGAGAGAGGTATTTCTATTGTTGAAAGTACTTTCATCAGTTAAGAATATCATTTTTAGATATCTCTACTTTTTTTTATTCAAGTCGTTTTTTTTTTTTAAAATCTAAAGGAGGTAATCGGACCTCTAATTCCAATTTTTTTTTTTTTTTAACTTCTAAAAAAAAAAAAAAGAAAAAAGTATTACGAAGATACAATAAGAATAGCAAAAGTTTATTCTTTTTTTCCACCAACTCTAATTTAATTTTAATTTTTTTCAATTTCATTTTAATTTTTTTTTTTTTATTTATTTCTATTACATTTTCCAAAGGCGCCCAGTACAATTCTCACACTCGTTTGATCCTAATTTTATTTATTAAAAAAGTTTTGTTTTATTTTTTTTTTTCCTTTCTTCTATGGGTTTTCCTACTGTTATATCATACTTTTAATTTTAAACACATACTAATAACTTAATATCATATTTTTTTTACTGTTTTTTCTTCTTTAATATCCTCTCTGCAATGTAAAAGAAAAATTCTAATTGTCTATATATCTCTTAATATACAAAATATCATCCACAACGTCAAACCCGAACCCATCCATCAGCCCATTCCATCACTAAACCCACACAAGAAAGAAAGAAAAAAAAAGGATACTAGAGTAATATAAGCAATTTACCCGGATACTTCCAGAATGTTCTAATATTACCCGGATGGTAGGCATTGTAATAAATATTTTATCAAAAAATGAAAAAAAAAAAAAAAAAAAAAAAAAAATAATAATCACTCTTGCTCTCTGGTCATGAATTACGTAATGGTGTGTTTTAAGGCACGCTAGTTTCTGTGTAAATTTCTTTCTTTTTTTTTTTCCCTTCTTGCTGATCGAGAGAGAGAGAGGCAGAGCGAGAGAGATTTTCCATAGAACTGGGTGGGAAGGAGAGCCCGTAGCAAGAGACCAGAGAGAAATTTTTTTTTTTATTCGTGCTTCTCTTTTTGTGTTTTTTTTTTAACGCAGGGTTTCCCAAGTTCTCTTCTCAGTTATTTGGGTTATTTTATTTGAAATTATTTTCTTTTCCATCAAAAAACAATGAAAAACTTTTTTTTAGGAGGTGTTAACTTATTTTTTTTTTTTTTTTTGCCATCCTATTACTTTGTTATTTGATTCGTTTAATATATAAAAAGGGTTTTTTGTTTGTTTTTTTATCTGTTCTTTTAGTCTTTTTGGATCTTGCTTCTTTTCCCTTGTTTAAAAGAAAAATAAGGTTTGTTTGAATTAAATCTTTTATAGAACAGACTCAATCCACCCCCCACCCCCCAAAAATAAAAAACTAATTTTTAAAAAAACCCAACAAACAATAATAATAATATTAAATTAAAAAAATGTCTTCTAAACGTATTGCTAAGGAACTAAGTGATTTGGGTAGAGACCCACCTACCTCCTGTTCTGCTGGTCCAGTAGGTGACGATCTATATCACTGGCAAGCCTCTATAATGGGCCCACCAGACTCTCCATACGCTGGCGGTGTGTTCTTCCTATCCATCCACTTCCCAACAGATTACCCTTTCAAGCCACCTAAGATTTCCTTCACAACCAAGATCTACCACCCAAATATCAACGCCAACGGTAACATCTGTCTGGATATCTTGAAGGACCAGTGGTCCCCAGCGCTAACTTTGTCCAAGGTGCTGCTGTCTATCTGCTCGTTGCTGACAGACGCTAACCCTGACGATCCTTTGGTTCCAGAAATCGCACACATCTACAAGACTGACAGATCCAAGTACGAGACTACCGCTAGAGAGTGGACCAAGAAGTACGCTGTATGAGGAAAAAAAAAAGAATTTTTCAAAAAGAAATAAAGTAATAGAAACAAAAGAATAGGGATAAAAAGAATTGTAAAAACAAAATTATTGTTGTGGAAATGTGGTTTTCTTCTTTAAATATATACGATAAAAGAAAATAAACAGGAAACCATGGTTTGATTTTAATTTTTTGATCTTTTTTATTGTTTAATGGAAATAAGATAAACGTAAATATTAAGTTTAAAACAATAAAACAAAAAAAACAAAAGAAAAGAAAAAGAGCAAGAAAGTTTAAGATACTTCTTTTGTTGTAATAAAACTGCAACAAAAATGGTATAATATGGCATTTTGTGTTCTTTCATTTCCACTCTAATTATGTTGTTTTTTATGATTTTTCTCTTTTATTTTTTTGTCCTCACATTTATATATAACTTTTTATCTTATATATACTTGAATATGAATATAAAAAATTAAAAATAAACCAACAAACAATACTTAAAAAGTATTATTAAGTCATGGTATAACGGATTGTTCTACCAATGATTATACATCGATGACAATAAGTCATACAAGTGAGGTTGACAAAAAAAGAAATATCTCCGCGACGGGGAATTGAACCCCGATCTGGCACGCGACAAGCGCCCATTCTGACCATTAAACTATCACGGATTTGTAATTTCTGAATTTTGGGTTGGCAAACTGCCTCTTTACATTGTTAGGTCAATACAGTTTTTTTCAAAATTTTTCCACATGTGAGAATTAAGGGTTGTTGGAAGTGCTTATCTTCAAAACTTGATAACAGTTATATGATTTTCAAGCTATTTTGGTTCTTGAACTACTTCTCTGTATTTGATAGAATGATTATATAAACTCACCATTTTGAATCTGTGAACAGAGGAGATACAATTCATACAAAAAGGAACACAAATAGAATCCAGCACAAGCGATGACTAAGCCGGAGGATAATGTTGTTGAAGAAGAATTCGATATACATACAATAGATAAAATACCAAAGATAGAGGAGTATAAGGCACCTAAATACCCGATCGTTCTTTGTCATGGTTTGTCTGGGTTCGATAAGCTAATTCTGATTCCATCAGTTTTCAAATTGACTAAACTGTTAACTAGCAGTATCAACCTTAATAATTCGGATCATTTCCTAGAGGGGGGTGATCAAGATGAAAATGTGAGGAATAAAAACCTCCTTGAGATAGAATATTGGATCGGTGTCAAAGAAATACTGGAGAAAAATGGTTGTCAAACTATTACTACGAAGGTCCCAGGGTTTGGAAGTGTGGAAGAAAGAGCCTTAGCATTGGCTGCTTCAATTGAAAGGGAAGTAGCAAAACTTCAGGAAAAATCTCCTCCTCCAAGGAGTTTCTGGGGGTTTAGAACGAAAACTAAGCTAAATTTGCTAGCACATTCCATGGGTGGGCTAGATTGTCGATACCTGATAGCTAAACTGCCGAAAAAGAACTACGAGGTGGTGAGTCTCACAACAATCTCGACACCGCACCGTGGCTCAGAAATGGCAGACTACGTTGTAAATTTATTCTTAGATTTGAAACCCAAAAATGTAAAGTCATCGGATATTTGGCTCCCAACATGCTTTTATCAGTTGACGACTTCATATATGTCTTATTTCAACCAGATGATCCGAGATGACCCAAAAGTCAAGTATTTTTCCTATGGATCATACTTTGAACCTAAGTGGTATAATGTCCTGGCATGGCCATGGAAGGTAATAGCGAAGGCTACAAATGGAGCATTGAATGATGGTCTAGTAACGATAAAAAGCAGTCAATGGGGGAGATACGAAGGAACTTTAAAGAATGTTGATCATCTAGATATAATTAACTGGAAAAATAAGCTACAGGATGACTACTTTAAAAGGTTTCCAAAAGCTGGCTATGAGACTGTTAACATTCTGGATTTTTATTTGCAAGTAACTGATAATTTGGCAAGAAATGGGTTATGACGATTACGAAGATCTGCGACTTCTTTTATGGGTAGAGTATATAGATGTATTTGTTTTGGAAAATAGTTGGTTGATGGAATTCGTATTGTAGTAATTGAAGTATTGTTAATTTAAGTTATCTTTAGTGTAGGATTAACTTTATACATTCTATAAATCAAAGTCATTAGATACAGAACCTTTATAGCTCATCATCAAGTATGTTTGCTTCTTTTTCTTGATTGAAATTAATTTCATCATTTAGATGATCTCCAGTATTTTCATTCCGGGCTTTCTCGGAATCATGCTGGTACTCTGTTTGCTGGATTTCCTTCTCTTGATGTTCTCTCTCTTGACGCGCTCTCTCTTGACGCTCTCTCTCTTGACGCTCTCTCTCTTCACGTTCCTTTTCTTCACGTTCCCTCTCTTGACGCTCTCTCTCTTGACGCTCTCTCTCCTGACGCTCTCTCTCCTGACGCTCTCTCTCCTGACGCTCTCTCTCCTGACGCTCTCTCTCCTGACGCTCTCTCTCCTGACGCTCTCTCTCCTGACGCTCTCTCTCTTGACGTTCCTTTTCTTCACGTTCATTTTCTTCACGTTCCTTTTCTTCACGTTCCTTTACTTCTCGTTCCCTCTCTTGACGCTCTCTCTCCTGGCGATCTCTTTCTTCACGCTCTCTCTCTTCACGCTCCTTCTCCTTTTCCTGTTGTTCTGGGTTCTCTATCTCCTGTTTTTCCTCTTGAAGTTCCTTTTCCTGTTTTTCCTTTTCTTCAACTTCTCTCTCTTGACGTTCCTTTTCTTCACGTATCTTCTCTAGGCGATCCTTTTCTTCACGTTCCTTTTCTTCACGCTCTTTTTCTTGACGCTGATGCTCTTTTTCTTGACGTTCTCTCTCTTGATGTTCTCTCTCTTGACGTTCTCTCTCTTGACGTTCTCTCTCTTGACGTTCTCTCTCTTGGCGTTCTCTCTCTTGGCGTTCTCTCTCTTGGCGTTGTGAGTCCTCTTCATTCTTTTGGTTCTCATTATCTGGCTGATTGTTTTGCTTTTCATGGTTAGCATTTCTGTCGGACACATCTTTGGGATTCCTTTCGTTTTGTATTTCATTACTTTCTTCTCTACGTTTGAGTTCCTCTTCCAACTTTTTAGAAAATGTCTGACGTTCTTTTTCAATGTAGTCTACTATATCTCTATCAGGCTCAAATTTCTCATTTTCCATATTTATGAATGGTTTTTGAATATCTCCGGAACCAAGGTTCTTATGAGGGAAAATATCATCTGAGTCATCGTTATCGTCATCGTTATCGTCATCGTCATCACTATTTTCTGCATTGGAGGGTTCTGTTAAGTGAGATAAGACTTCTGGGAATTTACCAGCTTCCAGAACTCTATTTAACAGAAATTCCACATTTTCAATAGACAGGTCATCGATATTAATAACATTATTTGTACTTGGAATGAACTTCTCTCCCAGACCATTTTGTTTTTGAGAAGATTCCGATGGTTGTTGAGAAGGTTTTACATCAGTGTAACTCTCAAAATTACTATCACCAGGATAAGCAGCCTTTCTATCAATCAGCAAGTGGGCAGTCTTTGATCCATCGACGGTTAACCTAACAGAATTGATGTATTGACCATTCATGTCGATGATATCACAGATCCAGACATATGATGATTCTAGATTCAATGGGCTACCACCAGGTGCAGTAATCAGTTTCATACCAATCAACCTATTTATCACATCACTGATTGTATTGTATACCCTTTCTGGTGGAATTAAAGATGTCAGACCGTCTAGTGTCCCATTTCCGGTGTACATTAGAAGCGACCGGGTTACTCCGGCACCTTCTACAGGTTCAAGGAAATAATATTGTTTGTTAATGTAGGTAGTATCGTAATGGGAGACCATTTCCACAATGGAAAGAGGTTCGTGACCTTCTTCCTTGATGTGGCAAGTAATCGGTAACGCACTCCTTTTGTCCTGCCCCTTTGACAATAAATCAAGTTCACATAACTCAGGGATCACAATTTGCGCCTCGTATTGGCATATCTTTGTCTCTCTTGTCCCCTGCAATGTAGCACTGGTCATAGCATTACCGCAGAGATATTGTACTTCAACTACTCTACCAGTACCTGTCACATCGCAAATATCACCGTCTCTGATAATCTCACTGATGTAATACCCGTAGTCATCAAACAGAAGTTGCAGCTCTCTGTCCTTTTCGTAAGGCACAGCCCTCCCCAGTGTATATACCAGCGATTGTTTGGTAATGTCCTGCGTCAACCCGTTGAACTGGATGAAATCACTGCGCCCACAATATTTGTACGACCAGAACCCGCTCTGGCTAACCACACATTTATTAGTCAAATGTTTATCGATAATCTTGACACCTTCCTCCAGTGTCCTGGCTAGCTTCTCCTTCATATGTGGATCGTCCAGAGGCTTCGGCTCTAACTCATGGATCCGTGTCATATTAGGCATATAACACTCCACGTCACTCCCAAGACGTATCACCTCGCCATAGGACAACGCCGTCTGGTTCTTCGCAACACTCTTATCCCACACACTCTTGTCAACATAATTCACCAGGAACTTGTCTGACGTGGTAGGATCATCTATCGGCAACACCAGTGACTTTACCACCGGCAGTAATGCCACAACAAAAGGAAATATCATCATTTCAAATGAGTCACACGAACAAAAATAATACACTATCAATTATAGTGTTTTGTGATACGTTATCATGTATTCACAAATTGAAGAAATAGACGCCAATACACATAATATAACATGGAAATAGTTCCCCATTTGGCCATGTTGTCAGAATTTCCCTTTAAAAAAAAAAATATTGGAAAATCCGATAAATGTTACCCGGATTGAGTGGTTGTGTGGAAAGGAACGGAGGGGAGTGAGAGAGAGACGGTTCCGAGTAACATGAACTGTTTTAAGATACATAATGATACAACACGATTTTCAAGATGCTGGTACGAGAGTATATATTGATTGTGTTTTAATTGTAATTGATCAAGGCCACAGTAATTTGAATTCGGTATTGTGTTTGTTTGGAGTAATTTTGTTGCGCAGAAAATTATGGTTTCTTTGAGAGTGTTAGAGTTGGGTCTGTTATTGGCTTGTGCCAGAGGTGAGGTGTTTCAGTTCTTTGCCCGGGATGTTGATAGTGGTTCTAAGCTGGATATAGGGAGTGTGACTTTGGATGATGAGTCGCGTAATGTTACGGAATCCTCGTTGGAGAAGTTTGGGGAGTTGAGTGGGGTGTACTGTTTCGGAGCGCAGTCTACGGGGTTCCAGGATGACTGTTTTTCTTACTTGCGAGTCGATCCCAAGAAGAACAAGTACACTTTGACACTAGACATACACGGTGACAAACTGGAAGGTTTCAACTTGTTCAGAGACGACGACCACAAAGAGGATGTCGCTGGAGTTGTCTCTGCCAAGGTAAGGAAGCCAGTAGTGGCACCACAGGCACCTGCCATCCAGTTGAGGAAGAAGACCATGACCTACGCCGAGAAGAAGGCCGAGAGCAAGCTGGAAGCAGTGCAAAAGCAAGGCAAAGAAGTGAACGAGAACGACGAGGAGGAGGACGACAGATCATTCATCGAAAAGAACTGGAAGAAGATGTTGATCGGTTTCCTGGTGTATAACGTTGTCGCAGCTTTCACCAAGCAACAACAAGAGCAACAACAACCACAACAATAGAAATACATGTATGTTGAAGTATATACCTTTTGTACAATAACAGTAAAGTAACCCACTCTCATCGTGTATCGATACACCTTTTCAAAACTTGCAAATAATCTAGCCAGCTACCATCCCCGACTTCCCCAAATCCCAGTAATCATATACAAGTTCAGAACAGAACTAATACCTCTCTGGTTCCAAATACAATCAATATTTGTGAATTGGTCTGGGTTATTTGTTATATATAAACTATGCACGGCTTGCATAATAGATGATCCCACTCCTACGCAGGTTTCTGAGTAATTTCCCCCTTCACCCTCCAAGAAAACTTTACAGTATATAAGCAATTCTTCTACGAGTATCTCTGCAGTTACACAGAAACCACCGCAGTACAGAAGAAGGAAAGGGGAAGGGAAGAGTGAAGAGGAAGAAAGAAAGAAAGAAAAAAAGGGATCTGCAGTGAAAATACCGTAGCATGCTATGCAGACATCGCATAAAGAAAAAAAAAAGTTAAATTTCTTTTTTTTTTGGGATTTGGCTGTTTTTTGTTCTTCTCTCTCTCGAAGTGGCCAACGAATTCGTTAATTGATACCGCAATGGACTAATTGAAATAGTCTTTACATCATTATTTTAAGCTTCTTACTCAGTTTGTTTTTTTTTTGATTTGGTTATTTAGTTGTCTACAGTAGAAGTCAGAGTTGTTCTTGCATTTTATCGAACTTCTGTTGCAGCTTGAACAATAGAAAGATTAAAAAAAGGGTAAAGAACAAGTCAAAATCGTAAGAATATAATATACTAAAAAAAAAAAAAAAAAAAGGGTACTCTAAAGTATGGATAAGTTTAAATTCGGTGCTTTTGGTAAGCATGTTGCTAATAATATCAATCCTGCTAATTTGGTAAACCATATCTCCCATCATGGAAGCAATAATGATTTGCAAGGGCTGAATGAGTCTGAAAAGTTTTTCGACGAGCCTCGTATGGATGTGCAGTCTACACACAGTATGCAATCAGGCCCTAGCACCCATTCCTACTCTTCTACTGAGAAGATGCCACCATTGCCAGTGCATAACTCTTCTCGTCGGAGCACGCTGAGCCATGTGCAGATGCAGGTGGCTAATAGTCCCAACAATAGTTATGCCTTGGCCAATGTGGTTGCTGTGAACCCCAGTGATTTCCCCAATAATTCATATATCATGATTGATAACTTGTTTGTCTTCACCACTAGACACGCTCAAGAGATGGCCCCCCATAGCATTGGGTTTAATGGTAATCAAAGAACCTGGGGTGGGTGGTCACTAAATCAGAGTGTCGTTGTGCAACCCTTTGATCTGGTAAGACACACCGGAAAGAGGACATACATTGGTAATATGGACGTTGAGATCTCGTTTAGATCCAGAGGCAAGGCTGTCAACACAAAATTTGATCAAGCTGATCTGTCAAAGCATTTCATCAATACTTTTGAGACTCAAGTTTTCACACCAACACAGAACCTGATCTTTGAATATAAGGGAAATATATTTGACCTGAAGGTTCGGGGTCTACAAGCTATAGATATCGCTGATGTGCAACCAAAGTTACAGATGTCTACCAACATCGAAACAAAGAGTATCTTGACTAACCAAAGTAAGATCTTTTTCTACAAGGGAAGGGATGGTCTAGTGAACTTATCAGCAAGTGCAACCATGCAAACAACTAATGCCAATGCAGTTATTCGTCCTGATTTTAAATTTGAAGATTTGGGTGTCGGTGGTTTGGATAAAGAGTTTACGAAGATCTTTAGAAGAGCATTTGCAAGTAGAATTTTCCCACCGGCTGTTATTGAAAAGCTGGGTATATCACATGTGAAAGGTCTTTTGTTATTTGGACCACCAGGTACTGGTAAAACTCTTATTGCAAGAAAGATTGGTACAATGCTTAATGCAAAGGAACCAAAAATTGTAAATGGTCCTGAAATTCTAAGCAAATACGTCGGTTCCTCAGAGGAGAATATCCGTAACTTATTTAAAGATGCAGAAGCTGAGTATCGTGCCAAGGGTGAGGAATCATCCTTGCATATCATTATTTTCGATGAATTGGATTCTGTTTTCAAGCAGAGAGGTTCTAGAGGTGACGGTACAGGTGTTGGTGATAATGTTGTCAACCAACTTTTGGCTAAGATGGACGGTGTCGATCAGTTGAATAACATTTTAGTTATCGGTATGACCAATCGTAAAGATTTAATTGATAATGCTTTACTACGTCCAGGCCGTTTCGAAGTTCAGGTCGAGATTCACTTACCAGATGAGGAAGGTAGAGTTCAGATTTTTGAGATCCAGACTAAAAAGATGAGAGAGAGTGGGATGCTTGCAAATGATGTTAATTTGAAAGAACTTGCTTCTCTGACAAAAAATTTTTCTGGTGCTGAGATTGAAGGTTTGGTGAAGAGTGCAAGTTCGTTTGCTATTAATAAGTCTGTGAACATTGGTAAAGGTGCAACTAAATTGAATCCCAAAGATTTGGCTCAGCTAAGAGTTACAAGAGAGGATTTCTTGAATGCTTTAGAAGAAGTTACACCTGCATTTGGTGTTAGTGAAGAAGATTTAAAGAGTTGTGTTGAGGGTGGTATGATTAATTTCTCTGAGAATGTTGATAGCATTTTGAAGCATGGTGCGCGTTATGTTCGTCAAGTGAAAATGAGTGACCGTTCACGTTTGGTTTCTCTATTGATCCATGGTCAATCTGGTTCTGGTAAAACAGCACTAGCAGCTGCTATAGCATTGAAATCTGAATTTCCTTTTGTTAGGATGATATCTCCTAACGACATTGCTGGTATGTCAGAAACAGCAAAAATTGCATATATTGATAATACGTTCAGAGACGCATATAAGTCACCGCTTAATATTCTCGTTATGGACTCAATTGAGACACTCGTTGATTGGGTTCCAATTGGTCCAAGATTTTCAAATAATATTCTACAGGTTCTGAAGGTCGCATTGAAAAGAAAACCACCTCAAGATAAGAGGCTATTGATCCTAACCACAACTTCAAACTACGCTGTATTGAAACAAATGGACATATTAAGTTGTTTTGATAATGAGATTAAAGTTCCTAATGTTACTAATCTGGATGAACTAAATAACATTATGATAGAGACTGAGTTCTTAGATGATGCAGACAGGGTTAAAGTTATCAATAACTTGGCGAGAATGAAACCTGTACTCGATATCGGTGTTAAGAAAATACTGACGAATATTGAGACAGCAAAGCATGATGATGACCCTGTTAATGAATTTATAGAACTGTTAGCTTATAACTAAAGGACTATACAGAATTAGATAAAAATAAATTATGGTTGTTTATAATAGTCAGTTTATCTTATCTTCCACGTAATTTTTTTTTTTAGTGTTTAGATATAATAATAAAAAAACAATAACATTGTCTATTGGGATATTTTATCTTAATTTATTAACATATATTTATTTAATGACGTTTTTTTAGTTTACAAAAAGGTGTTGTAGTTTGTGTGGAAATTTTTTACAAAATGACAACTTGTGTGTTATAGGAACTAAAAGTTTATTTCCTGTTCTCCTTATCGTCTATTCCCGATATCGACCACATCTAGACCAGATAGATGTGGCAAATTCGAATTTATTATTAGGCATTTCTGAAAGAACAAAAAAACTTATGCAGAATTGAAAAAAATCTTAATATTAGTGGAAATTAGTTGAAAAGTTTATAATATAATCTTTGTTTGCTTTTCTTTTGATACCCATTGCATTAGAGTATTCTAGGAATGGTTACAATTAAAATGAGTTATTGCAAATTTCCTTTTACTATAGCAAAGCGACAGCGACGGCAGCAAAAGCACCGAATAGGGAAGAAGCTTGTAGAGAGTCACCCAAAGCTGGGGCAGCACCCTTAGAGTCCTTCTTGGCGGCTGAAGTAGAAGAGGCAGAGGCAGAGGCAGAAGAGCGGGAAGCAGATTCAGAGGCAGAAGCAGAAGAAGAAGCGGCAGAGGAGGAGGAAGAGGCGGAAGCGGAAGAGCTTCTGGAAGCGGAAGATGAGGCAGAAGAAGATCTGGAGCTCAAGCTAACAGAGCTGGAGACTGCACCATTCTTACAGACAAAGTTGTCACCTTGAATACCACCCTTAGATTGCAACTTCTTGAATGGGTCACAGGAGAAGTTACCAGCCTTGGTTTCAATGTCGGCACCACCTCTAACGGACTTTAGAGCGGACATGTCCAACTTAGTGAAGTTACCGGTGACGATCAAAGCACCACCGATGGTCTGGACGTTCTTGAAAGTACCCAAGTCGGTCAACTTAGTGTTGTTAGCGACTAGAAGAGCACCGCCGATAGTAGTCAAGTTAGGGAAGGAGATGGAGTTCAAGTCATCGTTGGAGACAATGGAGAAGGATTGGCCAACGGACTTTAGGGTGTCGATTTCTAGGGAGGAGATGGAGTTGTTGATGAAACCTAGGGAGGCGTTGACAGCCTCTAGACTCTTGAAGGAGACGCTTTCGACGTCTCTCAAGGTGATGTTGTTGGCCCATATCAAGTCGTCGAAGGACAAGGAGGATTGGTCACCGTTGAAGGAGAATTGTAGGGAGTCGTTGACGGTCTTGACGCTGGATTTTAGGGAGGTCAAGTATCTGTTGTTGTTGATGTTGAAGACGCTGACTTCTTCTAGGTCGGAGAACCCGTCGATGGATTCCAAAGAAGTGTCGGAGATCAAGATGTTGTTGGCGGACTTCAAGTTAGAGGAGAAAGTGGATAGAGCAGGCAAAGTGACCATGTTGATGGTGTCGACTTCTTCCAAACCACCGAAGGAGGCAGAGGTCAAGATGGTCAAACTCTGCAATGTCAAAGTCCCAGTAATCTTCTGCAAGCTGTCAGCGGCGAAGTTACTTAGGGAGGTAGCGTTGTTGATCTTCAAGGAACCGTAGATGGCCTTGACGTTAGCCAAAGCGGCATTACCGAGAGACCCCGATATTTCGATGTCACCGACGATATTTTCACATTGTGACAGTTTGTCCAGGTCTGTCTGAGCGGTAGCCTTTGCAGGACTAGAGAAAGAACAAGCAGAAGGAACTTGTGGAACGGTACTGTTGGCAGCGGAGACAACAGCACCTAGAAAAGCGGCAGCAGCAAACAATTGCATTGTAGTTTGTGTGTGTGTGTGTATAATATATATATAATGTTGTTGTTGTTTTTTGTTGTTTTTTTTTCAGAATGATATATAGAATTGAAGATACAACAGGAATAAATAAAAACAAGATTAAAGGATAAAACCCCATCCTTTATATATGTTTTTTTTTTCTCCTCTCAATTCATTATGATAATGAATCAAGATAGGATCAATGAAATAGAGAGATGGCTTGTTTTCTTTTAAAAATTTTAAAAGATGCCCACATTCTGCCTAGAATTACTAAATTTAGCAGTTTTCAAGAAATAAGAAGAAAAGAAGAAAAGAAGAAGAAGACAACGAAGAAAACCCAGCCATTGAAGTGTATGTAGAATCTTTGATGTAGTCAGAATAACGAATATTGGATGTAGTGCATGTGTGTGTGTGATAGAGAAGAGAAGAGAAGAGTGTACCAGCACCCTACCCGATTCGGAAAGGAAAGTGCCGTAGATCAGAAAAAACCCAGCAAGAGAAGAAAAAAACCCAGCAATAAAACATATTCACACACAGAAGAAGAAGGAGGGGAGAAAGAGAGAGGGGTCTGTTATACAAAACCCCGCAGTTGTTGTATGTATAATTGACACAATGTCTCTCGAGAGAGAGAGACAGAGAGAGAGAGACAGAGAGACAGAGAAACTCCCGTAGGTTTATTGAAACATGAAAAAAGAAGAACACGCACAGCCATCTCCATTTTTTTCTCTCTCTCTCTCTCTCTCTTTCTCTTTCTCTTTCTCTTCCACGGCTTTCCCCCCTCTCTTACTACTCCTCTTTTTAATTTTTTTCTCTCTCTCTCTGTATCCCACACACACACACAACATTCTCCCCCAACCTCCTCTTCCTTCTTCTCCCGGAGACATACACCGAAGACACAGGAGAACAGACACGAGAGAGAGAGAGAGAGAGAGACGACCGAGAGGGGAAAACACTATAAGAATCAACATATACGTGCAGGCACGTGTATATAGATTTATACGTATATTACACATGATATAGCATTGCACGGTATAACCCCCATTCCCCGTTGTTGTTGTTTTATTTATTTTTTTTTTTGATAGTGGCTATTGCGTACCGCAGAGAGAAGGACACACACACACACACACACACACACACACACACACACAGTGAGAGACAGAGGGTATTTACCCGTAGAGACAGACCGGGACCACCAGGAGGCAAGTGACCAACACACACAGAGACAGTGTGTGCAGCGTGGGTGTGCAGTGTGTGTGTGTGTGTGTGTGTGCAGTGTGTACACCACCTCTCACTTTCCGCCCCCCTCCTTCTTTCCCAGAAAAATTTATTGCTCTCTCTCTCTCTCTCTCTCTCTGGGAAAAGTGATCGTCATTTTTTTATTAATATTGTGACATACTTAATTCTTATTGTTCTCTTGTATTGTATTGTTTGGTATTCATATTGTATTATAACTATAGCCTATAACCTATAACCTATAACTATATTTAACACAAAGAACAAAGAACACAAGAAACACAAGAAGAATATGAGTGGACGTAAGAGTACTGCTGCTAGTTTGCTGCTACGACAATACAGGGAGTTGACTGATCCTAAGAAGGCTATTCCTTCTTTTCATATTGAACTGGAGGACGACTCTAATATATTCGTGTGGAACATAGGTGTCATGGTTCTAAATGACGACTCTATCTACCATGGGGGCTACTTCAAAGCCCAGATGCGGTTCCCTGACGACTTCCCTTTCTCTCCGCCACAGTTCCGTTTCACACCCGCTATATACCACCCTAACGTCTACAGAGACGGGAGACTGTGTATCTCCATCCTCCACCAGAGTGGCGACCCTATGACTGATGAACCGGACGCGGAGACGTGGTCGCCAGTGCAGACTGTCGAAAGTGTGCTTATCTCCATCGTTTCCCTGCTGGAAGATCCCAACATCTCGTCGCCGGCTAACGTTGACGCCGCCGTTGACTTCAGAAAGAACCCAGATCAGTACAAGCAGCGTGTAAAGATGGAGGTCGAGAGGTCCAAGCAGGACATCCCCTCGGGGTTCGAGATGCCCACTTCCGACACCGCATACCTCTCCCAGAACAAGAACGAGAACACACACGACGCCCACAGCAGTCAGAAGGACATGTCGGAGAACTTCTGGTATGATAGCGATATGGACGAAGAGGATGACGTGGGGAGCATGCTGAACGACGACGATTCTATGGATGGCTATAATGATGACGATGTATACAACTACCAGACTTATGGGAACAGGAGCCGCGGGGATGACGACGACGATGAGCTTGAGTTTGAGGATGACGATGATGACAGTGCGGATAATGACAGTGTGATGGATAGAAAGCAACCCCACAAAGCTGGCGATGAAAGTGAAGATGTGGAGGAAGTGGAGAAGATTATAAAGAAGTAATAAAGAAAAAAGAAAGAAAAAAGAGTCTTTGCTTTTTTTTTTGTATATCTAATGCTACAATCCTCTATTTTTATTTGTTTGTTTTTTTTTATGAAATCTTGCACAACTTTCCCTACAATACAATACGCGCGCGCACGCACACACACACACACACAAAACATACACTCTTTATTCGATACAAGATTTGTGTATAACAACACTAGAAGAATATGACAAATCTCCATCCTTTTTTTTTTTGAATGAAAGTTAGAAAAAAGTAAGATAAAAGATACTATAAGATGAAAGAAAAAGAAAGAAAAAGAAAAAAAGAATGAGAATTTAAAAGAATGTACCATATGTTTTTTGCGGACTCTTCTTTATTTTTTTTTCTACTATAATTTTCTGGCATCTCTACTAGAATTAAAAAAAAAAATGCTTTATTAATATGCTCTAATTTTTTATTAATTTTCTTCGTTGCCCTTCTTCATAATATAATTGTGTGGCGTTCTTTTATCATGTTCTTTTCCTTTTTTTTATTTTATCTTTAATCATTACGTCTATCCTCCTTTGCATCAGCTAATCTTTATTTCTTAATCTCTTTTTTTTTCCTCTTTTTTTTCTATCTTAAGAAAACCTTATCTCTTTTATTATTTTTACTTTTTTTATTTTTTTTTTTTTATTATACTTTATCTTTTAATTAACCATTCTTTTAAAAACAAGCAAAAAATAAATAAATAAAATAATTATTATAAAAAGAAATTATAAATTCTTTTCTGTATAATATATACCCCCAAGTTACATTTCATAAATAAACTAGAAGAAAAATTTTGAAAGGAACATCAACGTAGTATTCATTTCAGTGCCACATATATATATATATATATATATATATAGTTAAATTTAGTATTACAAACTGGACAAGTTCACCAGACCTTCCAGGTTTTTGCTCAAAGCTTTAGCAGTTTCTGGGTCAGTCTGCTTTATCCGATCAATTACATCTTTGAAGGCTGCAGTTTTGATGTCAAAGTTATCTTCTTCTACCTCTTCATCAGACAAATCCTTGGGTTCACTTGATTGAATATGTGAGTATGATTCTGACTCCTCATGCTCCCTAACTGAATCATCCTCTTCGCCTGCTTCAACACCGTTATCTTCTTCCTCTTCGGCTGTGATGGGCTCGCCTGTCTCGTCACCGTCACCCATATTCACATCTCCATCTCCATCCACACTACCTTCTTTTTGGGTCATCATTGACTCTTTGAAAAACAACATGCTCTTGTAGTATTTTAATTTGTACACATTGAAGTCGTACTTACCTTGTACCATACAACCCAATTCGTACTTCACAATTCTTCTAATCTTGGCCAAGTCCAATTCTGTGAACCAACCAGTCACTTCATTAGGTTTAGTTAGATATTCCACTTTTCCAAAAACTTCTGCTATATTAGGTTCCTGAATCAAAAGATCAATCTGAAGCATCAAGTACCACGGTATTCTGGTACCATCAAATTTGAACCGCGAATCAATCTCACCAGGGGTGTCGGATTCAAACACCAATGGTGGTGGTTTTGGAACATTCTTCCTTACTGTTGGTGACGCTAGGAGTCTTCTTTCAATCTTGAAGTATTCCGTTTGATATTTCGCATATTCAGAAGAAGTCCTTGGGTCTACACCAAATTTTATGTAGGTATTTCTCCAAGGACCCATTGTGAATCTATAAGATAACAGAGCTAGCGCAACCTTAATTGTGTGGTGAAATTTTTTCGGTACGATACCATCCAAGTGTCTCTTTACCCAAATAGGTCTTTCATCAAATTTTTTCCTCAGGATATTCAAACAATCTTCCAGACATTCATAAAACTTGGAATCTTTCTTTGTTCCCGGATACACACCGTCTTTCTTAGCCTTTTCGTAGGCGTCTCTCAGTTCTTCAGCTGGTCCTTCAGGCACCTTCACTTCATCATTCAAATCATGAACAAACAATTGGTAATTTTTAATGTATGAACCCTTCACTTCATTCATACCGTTCTCCTTCTTAACCGCGAAAGGGTTCCCCTTGTATTTATAAAGTAGTGGATACCCGACCATCGATAACCTGGGAGGAGGTGGAAGTTGGTAATCAGAGTTTGGTGAGTTTACTGACCTATCAATTATAATATTATTAATGTTTTCAAACGGTCTACCGTCATTGTCCGGCACAGAGTCCACAAATTTCTTGAAGTTGTCCCAATCCAGGGTTCCAAAGCTCCTCTCAAATTCTTTTGCCGCGGGCACATTGTCCAGAACGTATTGAAAATCAGACATCTCTCTAAACTTCACTGTATTATTGATAATCGCAACAGGTTCAGCAGAGTAATCACCTTCCTCAGACAAGGACTTCAACGCGGCTAACACATTCCCATTGTTATTCTCCATCGTACCCTTTGGCATGGTAATCTTCAACACAATAGAATCATCTCTGTAAGGAACTCTTTTACCAATAATTGGATGCTCATTAAAAAACTTGGTATTGCTATTAGTTTCTCCTTCTTCATCCTCTTCTTCTTCTTCTTCTTCCATTTTGGCGGCATCCCTTGGTAACTTATTCAAAAATAACTCCAGCCCCTTTTCGGTAACAACACTACTACCAGTAGAGTCCAGATTATTACTAAACACAGCCTTAACCTTATCAATACCACCACACATATCAATTGCCCTTACTATACTCTGCTGCTTCGTAGATATATTTAAGGGAAACTCCACACTCGGTATCTGAGGCAGATCAAGAGTATGTTCTCTAGCCTTGTTATTCTCCGACATGGGGGTCCAATTTATAACTTTTTTTGATTATATCTTACAATTTACTTTCGTCAGTGTAATACCAGTTCCCCTCTCCCCTTTAGGTAACCCAATTGTTTTTAGCATGTTTCTATAATCTGATCTACCGAGAAACAGAAGAAAATAAAAAAGAGAGATCTCAGTCGTGTTTGATGTTACCCTGTGTGTAACTTAAATATATATATATATATACGTAATCATCACACCTCTTTTCCGTTAACTAGTATATCATATCCTATGTCACGTATATATCACACTGTATATTGTACATAGTGATCCGGTTCTATGTTTTTTGTTGAGAAATTTGTTTTGTTGGGTGATGATGGGTGGTGTGTGGTTTACCCGGATAGTTGTGCACATGTTCTATTCATATTTTTTTTTTGTTCCTCTGTGTGAGTGTCTGTGTGTATACCTCCTCCTCCCTCCCTCCCCCCCCCATGTGCGAGGAATCGGGATGGGGGGGTTTTTGTTCTTATTTGTGCGGGTGTTTCTGTGTATGGGTAGTGGGAAATGTTTCCAATTGGCTGGGAAATGGAGGGAGGGGGAAGGGGTTTTTGTGTGTGTGTGTGTGTGTGTGTGTGTGTATGTGTGTGTGTAGTGGAATGAGAAGAGAGAAAATAATTTTTTGGAATTACAAATTGTAACCTGGTGCACTGGTAAATTACACTCTACGTTGTGTGTGTGTTATGAGTTCTACGTTGTGTTCTTGTTGCGTACTACGTTCTCTTTTTGACATTATTGTAACGAGAGAGAGTCAGGACACAGAAACAGAGAGACAGAGGGAAACTGGGGTCGAGCCTTGCTTAGTGTGGGCATTGAACACAAAGGGGAAAAGGTGAAAGTTAAATGATGAATTCTCTCTTTTAATATATATACAAGGGGATTTTTGTTTTCAATTAGTTGTTTTATATTTGTTTTTAGTATTTTTAGTAGTCTTTTTTTTTATGTCCCCATCCCTACTTTTCCCCCCACATATAATAAACCAATTAACATAATGAGCCCTCCATTCTTTTCTGACGTTTTCAAGAGTGTCAACGACTTGTTGAACAAGGATTTCTACCACGGCACTCCAGCTGCTGTTGATTTGGAAACCGTTGCCAAGAACGGTGTTAAATTCAATGTTAAGGCCAAGCAATTGGTCAAGGAGGGCCCTCTAGCCGCAAATGTTGAGGCTAAATTCACCGACAAAGCCACCGGCTTGACTTTGACCCAAGGCTGGTCTAACAGCAACAACTTGAACACTAAGATCGAGTTGAAGGACTTGACTCCAGGTCTAAAGACCGAGTTGTTGACCTCCATGGTTCCTAACATTTCCAAGGCTGCCTTGTTGAACTTGTCCTTCGTGCAGCCATTCTTCACCGCTAGAGGTAACTTCGACTTGTTGAAGGGTCCTAGCTTCGTTGGTGACATGACTTTGGCCCACGAATCTGGTGTTGTTGCCGGTGCTCAATTCGGTTACGACATCGCCGCTGGTTCTTTGTCCAAGTACGCCTTGGCTCTAGGCTACGGTGCCCAAGACTACCACTTGGGTCTAAACATCAACAACGACCAAGTCACTACTGCTACTTTCTTCCAAAACGTCTCTCAACAATTGCAAGTCGGTACCAGAGCCACACTAAACCCAAGAACCACCTTGTCCAACGTCAACATCGAGTTTGCTACCAAGTACTTGCCAGACCCTAACTCTCAAGTCAAGGCTAAGATCTCTGATGCCGGTATCGTTGGTCTTTCTTACAAGCAAGTCTTGAGACCAGGTGTCACTTTGGGTGTCGGTACTTCTTTCGACGCTTTGAAGTTGAGTGAACCAGTCCACAAGCTAGGCTGGTCCTTGTCCTTTGCTCTTTGATTTGCTAAAGATAAGAACGTACTTGTAACATCCCCTCTAGCCCCCGGTTTTTTTTTCTCCTCAATTCCTCTTCATCAACAATTTTTGTTTTTTTTATTATCTATTAAAAAGATATATATAATTAAGATAGCTTTAAATTGTGTATTGTAAATACAGAGAAGAAAAGACGAAGAAAAAAAAAGATAATGAACAAATATTCCATTTAAAAACTCTCTTTTAGCCTATTGTTTCTTTAGTACTATTTATTGCGGTAATAAATATGTATATATCTATTACGATATAAACATGACATTGTAATATACCTATTTACGAAATTTTTAATGTTTAGTGAGGAGAGATTGTTATCACTAAGCAAGAGAGAATTAGCTGAACTGAGATAGTTATTGAAATATAATAAACAAAAAAACACATTGAAGAACATTCTAGAAATATATAGAACTAGTAAAGTATAAGGAAGAGTGGCGGGGGGGGGGCGGTATTATAGTAAAAGACTAAGATCTCTCTCAAGAGATTCTCATAGTGGAATTCAAGATCTCTCTTGGACCTAGTAACCTTCAATATGCCAGCAAAAAAAAAAAAAGGCTAAACAGAACTGATAATATGTAACCAATACTAAGTCATCTTAAACTGAATCTACATAGTCTTCAACTTTGACCTTGGCCTTTGCCCTTTTTTGAATCCCCCCCACGCCTTCCTAACAAGGGCATTTATCTATCATACCCAGCACATTTTTTTATGCTGTGATTAAATCACCTGATCCTATGTCATCGTAAATCCTTTTTTTTTTCCCCCCTCTAAATAGTTACCCCCCTTGACACACACACTCAGTTTCTGTATCATTCATAATTATTTTTTCTATTTTGTACCCAGCACAAAAAATATATATTTCATTTAAAACAAACTTTAATTCCGAAAGACGTAATCCCTCAAAATGAGGGAAAGGTACCTCAGAAATGCTCGCAGTAAAAGGATAGAAGCGTACAGAAGAGAATCGGAGAGTGAGAGAAAAAAAATAAAACTCCTTCTATACGGCTTAGAAATGATTCTTTTTTTTTTTTTTTTCCTTCTACGAAATTACACAGGAGCTTTGAGAGAGCATTGAACCCAGCATATGTAATTATTACAGTACAGCACTTTCTAGCTGGAGTAGAACTATTTTTGGAAGAAAAAAATCTGAAGAAGAAAGTGATATTAAAAAAATATGATCTACCTTTTTCTTTCAATAAAAAAAAACCCCACCTTCTTCTTTTTTCTCCTCTCTTACCATCGCCTTTGCGCCCCTCCTTCTATCATTCTATTACGTCGTTTCACTGCTACGAGTGTTTCACTTAATGATTCAAGGAACCTCTTTTTATTTTTTTTTGGGCTGGGTTCCTAGAATGTGGTGTGGAAACCCTTTTTTTTGTTTCTGAGAAAACGCGACAAATTTTATTGGTTTTTGTCCATTGAAAGATTTTATTGGGAGAAGGAATGGGGAAGGGGGGGGGGTAACAGGATATTTCACAGAAACTACGGTAGAACATATTGGACAAAGGGGACGTATAAGAGCTAAGAGTGAGAGTGAGAAAATTAATTTCCCGTTTGTTTTTGTTTACATTTCTGTGAAAATGTAAACAAAACTTCTCGAAGATTTTTTTTTTGTTGAAACGAGAAAGATTGAATTTTCATTATTTTAATTCTGATGAATATATAAGGAGTTTGAAAAGTTGATTAGTTTTAAGAGTAGATTTCTTCTAATCTTTGATCCTTAGTAGTGGTAATTTTTTGTTTTATTTCTTTTTTTTTTTTTTTAATATTTTTTAAATTGCAATTTAGTTTGGACACCTTCTTATATTAATGTTATAGTTTTTTTTTTTTTTAATTGTAATATATATTTTCTTTCTAGTTAAAACATAAAACCAAGCAAGAGACTAACTATCACAAAGCTACAAAACTACAAATCCAACTTTTTACTTTCCTTTAAATTTTTTTTTCTATTTCCTAACAATCCTTTCGAGATTTAAAAACTATTCCAACTATTTACACTCCTTTTTTTCCCTTATTTTGAACACTCAGTTATTTCTATTTTATCAGAATAACTCATTTAAAATAATATTACAATTGAAATACTTAACAAGTCTCCCCTTTTAAAACGTATGTTTCTTTTTACTAACTAAATCTATCAAATTTCAACAAAAAAAAAAATGAAGATAATAGGCTAAAAGATAATAATGATAAAAAAAAACACGAACTATGTTCTAAATGTGTATGCGACCGTTTTTGATCATTACGTCATTTAGAAATTTCAATAAAAGACAAAACCCGATGAGGATATACACCTTTTTTTTTTTTATTATCCCCCCATACTCTTTCCCTTTCAGTTCCGACATTTCGCGTTTCCTTAACTCTAAGTGTAAGATTTTTTTGGGACATTTCCTATTTCGTCTATGGCGTTTTTCTCATTTCTCACAATTTTTCATTTTTCGCGTCTTTAATTACTTTTTACGAGGTTTTCTTTTTTGTTTGTTTACTTATTTCCATATTGGTATGGTGTGTAAATAAACAAATGGAAAAAAAAATGTTTCGATCCATTCTTATTTTCTTTCTATTTTTACTTTTTATTTTTTGTTGAATTTACTTACTACTCATGTTACTTGTGAATATGAAATTACTAACAAAAAACTTTTATGATGTTTCAATAACTCTTTCTGCTTTATTTTATTCTATTTTTACTGGTTCGTTTAGTTGGAGTAAAGAGTAAAAGAACATACATCCTTTCTTTTCTTTCTTTTTTTTTTTTTAATTCTTTGATGTTCCTTCCGAGAAATATGACTTACGGTTTACTGCAAGGTGGTTTGGTAAATTAAAAAAAAAGAGATAATATTTCTTTGTTTATTTTGAATTTCATCTTTTCATTTTTTCATTTAAAAACAAATTAAAATTTTTTTTTAATTGTTACTTTCTATGATCAAATCAAAATAACCAAATCGAAATTGTTATTCTTTCATAAAGATACCCATCAAAATCAAATCACCATTTTGTACTATAGTCTTTCTTATTGAATAAAGGAAATTATTCCAAAGATAAAAAAAAAAAATCAATAAAAAGAAAGAAAGTTGTATTATTATTAATTATTCTCTCCATCATTGCATTCATTTTCTTTTAACGATTACCAAAGAAAATATAAAATAAGAAATAGAAAGAAGTTTTTTAAACAATCTATTTTTTTTTTAATTACAGTTACGAATTTTTTAACTCTGAAATGAAGTTTTTGACTACTGCTGCTACTCTAGCTGCTGCTTCTTTGCTAAGCACCTCCGTTATGGCTGCTGCTATGCCTGATTTGAGCGACTGCACTACTACTGCTCAAGGTGTCCACCACCACAAGAGAGCTATTGCTGTCGAATACGTCTACGAGACTGTTGTTGTTGACGGTGAAGGTCACACTTTGAACGCTCCAGCCGTTCAAAACGTTGACGTTGCCCCAGCTACTCAAACTACTCAACAACAACAAGCTGCTTCCCCAACTACTTTGGCTCCAGCCTCTCCAGCTACTACTCAAACTACTGAGCAAGAACAACAAGCCGCTCCAACTACTTCTACTTTGGCTCCATCTCCATCTTCTTCCCCAGTTGCTGCTGCTTCTTCTTCTTCTGCTGCTGCTCCAACTTCTGCTGCTCCAGCTAAGTCCTCTTCCTCCTCCTCCTCTTACACTGGTGGTATCTACGGTGACTTGGCTGCCTTCTCTGGTCCTTCTGAGAAGTTCCAAGATGGTGTTATCCCATGTTCCCAATTCCCAGCCGGTCAAGGTGTCATTCCAATCTCTTGGTTGGGTGAAAACGGCTGGTCTGGTGTTGAGAACAGTGACACTTCTACCGGTGGTGACTGTAAGGAAGGTGCTTACTGTTCTTACGCTTGTCAACCAGGTATGTCCAAGACCCAATGGCCATCTTCTCAACCAGCTGATGGTAGATCCGTCGGTGGTTTGCTATGTAAGAACGGTTACTTGTACCGTTCTAACACTGCTGCTGACTACTTGTGTGAATGGGGTGTTAACGCCGCTGAGGTCACCTCTGAATTGGGCCAAGGTGTTGCTATCTGCAGAACTGACTACCCAGGTACCGAAAACATGGTTATCCCAACCTTCGTTGAAGCTGGTTCCACTTTGCCATTGACTGTTGTTGACCAAGACTCCTACTACCAATGGCAAGGTATGAAGACCTCCGCCCAATACTACGTTAACAACGCTGGTGTTTCCGTTGAGGACGGTTGTGTCTGGTCTAACGCTGGTTCCGGTGTTGGTAACTGGGCTCCATTGAACTTCGGTGCTGGTTCCACTAACGGTATTACTTACTTGTCCTTGATTCCAAACCCAAACAACAAGACTCCATTGAACTTCAACGTCAAGATTGTTGCTGCTGATTCTAACTCTGTTGTCAACGGTGAATGTTCCTACGAGAATGGTGTCTACACTGGTGGTGCTGACGGTTGTACTGTCGCTGTCAGATCTGGTAAGGCCAAGTTTGTTCTTTACAATTAAGTTTTTTTCTAGAAAAAGATTAAAATTTTTTACTGTTTTGAGAAGCAGGTTCTGGTGATAACAAGAAGACTAAAATTTTTCCCTTTCATTTTTATTTTTTTTAGTTTGAACATTTAAAAATCAAAGAACAATTATTTTAAAGGTTTATTTTTTGTTTGAAGTAGCTTATGAGTTATAGTTACAGCAAATTCTAAAATTTTATTTTATTTTTTATTATTTTTATTATATTTTCATGCTTTCACCATATTACTTTTTTCTATTAAGAAATGTAGAGAAAGAACAAAAAAAAACCATTTCAGATACCCTTCTTTGGTTTCTTTCGTTCTTTCTTTCTTTCTAATCTACTTTATCTCATTATTCTATTTCTCTTTTATTTCATATATCATTTTCTTTATTTCTCTATCTTTTTTATTTCCTTAAGTACTTTAAGGAACAAATGAAAATCATATTATATTATATTGCTCATGTTTTATTTTTCCTTCTTCTTTTTAGACTTAAGAATTTAACAACTCTACATATTACATTTTTTACTTTCAAGGACATATCTTATTTTCTTTATAACTTTAAAAAAAACCATCATTTTCTTCTTATCTTATTGAAAGTTCAATTGTTCATATATCTCATTCCCAACATTCCTTTTTTTTTTCTCCCTTTTTTTCTTTTATTTTATCTTGACATGACTCACATATCCAAAGATAGTCATTACAAGTATCAAAAACAAACAAACAAACTTTAACTCCTCAGAAGTTGTTATCTTTTTTTTAACTAACATTAGATATTTTACCCTTCTCCCCTCCCTACCCTTTCATCGGAGAAACTCGCGATTTCTTCCGATCATTGCCTCCTACCCCTTCCCCCCCCTTCCCCCATTGTTCTTCCATTTACATAGTGAAAACGGAAAAACTCGCTTTTTTTCTCGCGAATCTCTCCGATCCTTCCCCCCCATTCCTTACTTTTTTTATTGTTGTTCCTGTTCTCAAGCGATCTACCTTTCCGGGATTCTCCGGTCACCTCACCATGGTGCTGTCTGAGCAAAAGGGTCCTCTCTCTCTCTCTTTTTCTTTCTTTACCCAGACGCAGGGGCCTATGCAGAGAAAATCTCAAAACCTCTCACTCACAAGAGAAGGGAAGCAGATCCCGGAACAAAGCGGGGATTACTAAACAAATTGACAATATCTTAAGTTTTCTTTTCTCTCCCTCCTCAGAAAGTACCGCAGCTGTTCGAGAGAGAGAAAGGGAGGAATTACAGGAGAATATAGGAAGAGTTTCAAGCTGACAGCAAAGAAAAAAAAAAAAGAAAGAAAGAAAGAATAGGGCAAAGGAACGTATTCCCATTGACGCGAAAAAGTTGTCGAGCTACGGCAATTTCTTAGATGATGTGTTCTTCTCAATTGGAATTTCTTTTTTTTTTTTTATTTGTTATAGCGCTCTAATGTATAATTAAGTGTTAATTTGAATAATAACAAGAAAAAAAAAATTTTTTTTTTTTATTAATATTGATCTAATGTTTAAAACTATCCCCTTTTGAAATAGGGAGAAACGGAGTAGTGAGTTTATATATATAACCATGTAAATTTTTCTTTTCTTCCTCTATTGTGAAATGATTATTGATACTACTCTTAAGAAAAAATATAAACCATATTAAAATAAAAAAAAATATAATCAAATACAATAATGCAAGATAGTATACTGTCTCAGGACAGTACTACATCAAATGAGATGTATCATACTCACTCTAGATACTACGAGGATGAGACCTATGATAAACCAAGTGACGACGGTAAGAAGGCTGGATACTCCGGTCTTCATGGTACTGTCTCACGTACTACAACAAGGGAACTTCCCGATGACCTCGAGTCCGAAATATCGTCTACACGCTCTTCTGAAGTCAAAGAAGACCTGGCGATAGATCACTCTGCGGCTCCATATTCGCTCTTTTGCTATAGAGACAAGTGGATTATGGTAGGGCTGCTGACGATGTGCGGGTTCTGGTCCTCCCTTGGTTCCCCAATCTACTATCCAGCTCTAAGACAGCTGGAGAAACAGTTCGATATCGATGAGAACTTGGTTAACGTTACAGTGGTGGTGTACTTATTATTTCAAGGTCTGGCGCCTACCGTTAGTGGTGGTTTAGCTGATATCTATGGTCGTAGACCTGTTATCCTTATCGGTATGTTGGTGTACGTCGTTGCGTCAATTGGTCTAGCCGCATGTAACTCCTACGGTGTTATTGTGTTCCTAAGATGTGTCCAGAGTATAGGTATCTCCCCAATTATTGCTATCAGTTCAGGTGTTGTCGGTGATTTCACAGTTAAGTCAGAAAGAGGTACTTTTGTCGGTGCCACTTCTGGTTTCGTCTTGCTGGGTCAGGCATTTGGTTCTTTGATTGGTGCTGCCTTAGCTGCCCGTTGGGACTGGAGAGCCATTTTCTGGTTCCTAGCCATCGGTTGTGGTTCTTGTCTCGCTGCTGGGTTCTGTCTACTACCTGAGACAAAGAGAACCATTGTTGGTAACTTGTCCATCAGACCAAAGAAGCTCTTGAACATCGCCCCAATCACCTTCTTGCCAGCTATCCAAAGAAAATTCCATTACGACAACCCAGATTATGAAACTTTAGATCACACTAAACCTAAGTTTGATCTAACCACTGCTTTCAAGATCTGTGCCCTTCCTGAAATCTTTTTATCCTTGTTCCCACCAGGTTTATCTTTTGCCATGTGGACTCTAATGTTATCAGCTATCTCATCCGAACTTTCCCAGGAGCCATACAACTACAAATTGATCATCATTGGTGTCTGTTACCTGCCTGCTGGTATTGGTGGGCTATTGGGTTCTTTCCTAACAGGTAAGTTCATTGATTTCCAATACAGAAGAAAACTAAAGGCATTTGAAGATAAGAAGGCAGCTGGTCTGATCCCAGAGGACGAGAAGTTCAATTTGCTAGGTGCCAGAATCCAATCTGTGTTGCCACAAAATTTCCTATCTATCATCAGTTTCATCCTATTTGGTTGGAGTGTTGACAAGGGCTGGAGGATTCCTGCCGTTTTGATTACTTCCTGTGTGAGTTCATTCTGTGCTATGAGTACCTTGTCATCTTCTACCACTCTACTGGTTGATCTATACCCAACCAAATCCTCTACCGCCAGTAGTTGTTTCAATTTTATCAGATGCAGCTTGAGTGCTATCTTCATGGGCTGCTTTGCCAAGATGAAACACTCTATGACCGTCGGTGGTACTTTCACTTTCCTATGTGGTCTTGCTTTCCTAGGTAACCTGGCCATGACCATTCCAATGAAATACGGTATGAGATGGAGAGAAGAAAGAGAAGCTAGAAGACTTGCTAAGGAAGAAGAAAAACTACAAAATGGTAAGAACTCTACCTCTTTCAAAGAGAAATTCAGCTTTACTTCCCCATTCAAGAAGACTAGAGCTGGAGAAGTTTAATGAAATGAATAAAGCTATTTTTGCCTCCATCAACAAATGGATTTTTATGACACTGAATGTATATATTTAATTGTACTTTATAATTAACATCAAGCCCTTTTATAGACTTTAATTTTAATCGTTTAATATCTAATATTTATTTTTAACTATTTTATCATTTTGGACTCTCTTAACCTTGAAGGTAAAATACTTGAATATATTTTCACAATACTCCCTAAAAGAAAAAAAAAAAAAAAAATTATATAAAGAATGTACAATTTAATTTCTAGAAGAATAAATAGTCAATCATAAAATTTAAATTTTATATAACTTGAAATTTTTATTTGTTTTTATTTGTTTTGGGTCTTGTCAATTTTGAAGTCACAACTATCTCAAATAGCCTTTTCATTTATAACTACTTTCATTTTACCTATACCTATTCTGCACATCAATGGAACATGTTTAAATCGAAAAAATAGGAATTAAGATTGAAAATGATTATAACGAAAACAAAAAAAAAAGTAAGTGATTCTATATATTCCTTTAAAATGCTCCTATAATTATGATAATAATTTACAATATTTGTTGGGTTTGTTATTGTTGCTTTTTATTGTAAAAAAACAACAACTACAAAACAAACCTTCTATTCTTTTTCTTGGGTGATGTTTATCTTTTAACTCTATCTCTTTTACCAATTACTTTCTTTTTCTTTTTCTTTTTCTTTTTCTTTTTCTTCTTCTATTCAATAATCGGTTCTATGTTACTATGTTACACTTTAATTTAATAAAAGTGAAGGGCGATTATTGAGATGCACATTGGACACCTTCAGCACCATGACCTTCTTCCTCATCAGAGTCATAGCTTGCACCACCTCTAGCACCACGGGAGTTGTTGAATTTGGCTGGGTCGAATTCGCTCAATACACAGTCGTCAACAGTGGCCTTGGCAGGAATATTAACTGGTTTTCTTGCAGGCAAGATTTCTTCTAGCTTCTTCAAGTTTTCAGCAGAAGTGAAGTGGTTTTCTGGGAACTTAATAGTAAACTTGATCAACAAGTTACCGTAACCACCGTACTTAGGAATTGGCATACCCTTGCCCTCGACGATCTTACGGGTACCTGGAGCAATAACCTCACCTGGAACGATGTCGATCTTCAACCACTCACCGGAAACGTGCTCTAGAGCAAAGGTACCACCGGCAAGAGCGGTCAACAAGTCGATCTCGGCCTCGTATATCAAGTCATCACCAGCTCTCTGGAAGTGCTTGTGTGGCTTCTCAGTGACGACGAAGACGACGTCACCTGGGATAATATCTGGAGCTTGGTCAGCCTCGCCCTTGAAGACAATTCTCTGGCCGTCCTTCATACCTGGCTCAATACGGACTTCCAAGATCTTTCTCTCGTTCTCGACCTTCTTACCCTTACAGGACTTACAACGGTCCTTGGCATCGATGATGTCACCAGTACCGGAACAGACATCACACTCGGTCTGGAATCTCTGGATCATAGGACCCATCTGTCTGGTGACAAACTTGACACCTTGACCGTTACAGCTGGTACACTTCTTAACAGCACCTTCCTTACCACCTCTACCTTCACAGCCCTTACACAATATCTGCTTGTTCAGAGCCAACTTAGCGGTTCTGCCCTTGTACAACTCCTCCAAAGTAGCGGCGATCTCGTGCTTAATGTCTCTACCACGCTGAGGACCTCTAGGTCTACCACCAGAGGCACCACCAAAGAACTGAGAGAAGATATCGTCACCGAAACCGAAACCACCGCCTGGGAAACCACCGGCACCACCGCCACTCAGACCTTCCTCACCGTACTGGTCGTAAATCTCACGCTTCTGCGTGTCCGAAAGAATCTCATACGCACTGGAACACTCCTTGAACTTCTCGGCAGCCTCCTCAGTAGGGTTCTTGTCTGGATGGTACTTCAAAGCAGCCTTACGGTACGCCTTCTTGATCTCACCATCACTGGCACCAGGCGCAACACCTAGCACATCATACAACTTCGTATCCTTAACCATCTTGGCTTTCTTATTACTATTATCTGTACGAAACAACGTGAACTTTTGTTATCCTTGATAAAAATCCCAGTTATATATCTCTTCCCCAGCTAAAAAGGAAACAGTTTTTAAAAAGAAATCTTGCCACACACTTCGGTAACCGCCCAACCTTTATAACTGTCAAGAACCAAAAAAAAATTTTTTTTTTCCTGTGGGCCATCTCTCTCTCTCTCTGCGACGACCAAAAAAAAAATTTTTTTTTTTTCTGCCGCGTTCTGCACGATTCCACAATTAGGGTTTTGTGCTAGGGTTTCCATACAGTGGGTTCAGCTTAT
Source organism: Nakaseomyces sp. UFMG-CM-Y6046 (assembly GCA_030571395.1). Classification (NCBI taxonomy): domain Eukaryota; kingdom Fungi; phylum Ascomycota; class Saccharomycetes; order Saccharomycetales; family Saccharomycetaceae; genus Nakaseomyces; species Nakaseomyces sp. UFMG-CM-Y6046. The sequence goes on along the minus strand of JAJLXT010000004.1, from coordinate 44,598 downwards.
AGAGAATTCGAGGTTTTAACCCTAGGGTTGGGGTATCATCACTTATATATATATATATATGATGATGATGTCAATGTACATATATATTGTACTGTGACTGCTGCTGTAGCTCAAATACAACGAGATGAGGATTAGGCCTAGGGTGGTTCTTGATGCGTGGCGGAGTGATAGGTTGCTGCCGCTGCTGTTGCCGGAGTGTCGGAGTGTTGAAGTGGCCCGTGTAGAGCTTGGATGGATTTGTGATCGGTTTACCACTGAAAGGGAGGTGGCACGGGCCGCGAGAGCTCGGTACTGGCGGGTTCCGCTGCAGTACATTTTGGGTACGCAGCCGTTTGGTCCTGTAGATGTGCGGTGTGGGCCGAGAGTGTTGATTCCGCGGTGGGAGACTGAGGAATGGTGTGTACGGTTGGCAGAGGCTGTCCGGAAGAAGAACGAGAAGAAGACTGGTAACAGGACAATTAGTGTTTGGGATCTGTGTACTGGGACAGGGTGTATACCTATGTGTCTGTCGGAGATGTTACGAGAGGAGATTGATATTACCGCGGTGGATGTGTCACCACACGCTATACGGCTTGCTAATCATAACTGTAAAAGTAAGAACAACGTCAGGATATTGCAACAGGATGTCTTACATATGGATCCCGACACATTTCTTCGATCCGATGAATCGTCGATGATTGACATACTTACTTGCAATCCGCCTTATATTCCGAAACAGCGGTTTGGTAAAGGTACCGCCAAGTCTGTAAAGCTATTCGAACCTCACTTGGCCTTGATTGGAGACAAGGAGTTTTACAAGAACTTACTGTATACATGGATTCCCCGTATAAACTCTTTCATATATGAAATTGGTGACGAGTCACAATATCGATATGTCCGAGATGGACTAGCGAACAATGGTGACTGGACTGTTAACTTATTTACCGATTCTAACAAAAAGCCCCGGTGTGTTTATGGGTACCGAAACAATGTACCACACATCAAACAAATATTTAATGAATTTTTTTAATACTATTTTTTTTTTCTGTAAATATTAGGTTATAGTATTATATCTATTTATGAATAATATATGCATTTTCTATTTCATATTTTTTTTTTTTTTTGCGTAAAGGATATGGAAGTCACTCTGTGGTTTCAATCTTTTGCTTTTTAATTTCTTGTTCCTCCTTTGCTTCCTCCTCTTCATCAATCTCAGGTTCTGGCGCAGGCATCACTCTATGACACCACAGGACATAGCCACCACCACCTCTCATGGTCATCAGAGGATGTAGCTTACCTCTCACAGTTTGATACGGTCTACATCTGGTCTCAAGTATTGTTGGCGCTAAGTATCTTAGGTCACTATACAAGGTGTGTGACAGTTCTAGTAATGTCTCTTTGAATTGACTGAAGCAAATAATAGGCCTTGAACCATGTACTCTCTCCGCGAGTCTTGGTACAAGCGTCGGAAGGTGTAGTGTAGACGCCACGACTAACCCGTCGTATTCCTGTTTCGTGGCCAGCTCGATGGTGCGGACCTGGTTATAGTACCACTTCAATTTCCTGGAGTATGTATTTCTCTTACCGCTCTTCATCTGTTTCACTTCTTCCTGTGGCAGTGGTGTGAATCTAGCTTCAATTTCTTGCATACTGGAGGGTTTGAAGTAGTCTAAGATAGAAAGACAGATAACATGCTTCTCAATGAATTTTTCGGAATAGTTAGAAAACTTTAGAAGATCCAAGTTCGGATGTTCATTCTCATGTATCACCACGATTTTTCCTGTTGCCTCAGAGTTGTTGTCACCACCAAACATCCTTTCCATCAAGACATAAATCAGGAGACCACCAGTCTCATCCATGCACAGGTAAGTACCATCTGATCTGATATTACCCAAGTTTAGTAGTAATCCAATGGATTCTTCGGATATATCCATGACCCTTTGCATGTCACCTTTCTCCAGTAAGAAATTCAAAAGCATGGTACTGCTCAAGTAATCAACAGTGAAGTATTTAGCGAATTTCTGCTTCTTTCTCTTCAAGTACTTTTCCTGGGAATGAATGGTCTTCTTGTGGAAACTACCGTGAGATTCAATCATCTTGGTGATAATCTCATCCGCTGTGGCCGACTGTTGCTTCAACTTCTCAATATCACTCATAGTCAACTTCTGAATGTCGTTACCGATATTAATCAACCCTTTATTACTAGAACTGTTCAACACATTTTGTAATTCTGTTGGAATAGCCATCGCCTCCTCAACAACTTCCTCATTTTCCTCAACTTCAGCAACTTTGGCCTCATTGTACAATCTAACTTTCCCCACAGGTACTTTATTCAATTCGTTCTTCTTTGGTCTGTTATTCTGCTTCTCAGCAACGAGCTCATCGACATTATCATAATAAATTTCAAACGTGGTACCCAATGGATATCCTAGCACATCATCAACTTGAAACGCACCAAATTTACCAAGAGATACAGATATACCTTCTTTCAATTCAACAATCTTGTGATTACCAGAAGGTAAAGTCAACATAACATGTTGTCCAGCGACAATATGCTTCAAAGGGTCCATTTTCTTTTCTCTCTCTCTCTTCTTCTCTGTATTTTGATAAAAATTGAACCTTTCCTACCTTCAACAAGACTAGATATAGTGTAACAAATGTTAATATATAGCCCTTGTTGTTGTACAAATTCCATCAATTCCCACCAATATTTTTAATTATAATAATTTTTCAAAGTGAATGAAATGAAATAAGACCAATAAAAAAAAAAACGGTTCTACGCCAGTTTCTGTGCAAATCAGAAATTTTGAAAATTTTTTTTTTGCGATGAGCTCTGAAAAAAATATTTTTGAAAAAAAATTTTGCGATGAGCTTCAATTTCACTAAAATATTATTAAAACTGTTATAGTGATTGAATATTCAGAAAGGTTTTTAGGGAAAGGGTTTTTATATTTATCTATATTTTCACAGTGAAATATAGTCTAAGCAATACCAAAACAGAATTTATACAATGGGTAAAGGTCGTTCGAAGTTTAAGCAAGCTGCTCCACCAAGTTTGGATGAATTCTTAGCCAAGAAGGAGAAGAAAGAGAAGAAGAAGAGCTCTAAGAGAACTCGTGATGAGGATCATAAGAAGAGTAAGAAGTCTAAGAAATCTAAGGGTAAGAAGAGAGAGGAAGAAGAAGAAGAAGGAGAATTTGTTGAGCCTGCTGATTTACCTGAGGTTGACTACGAAGAGTTGTCTAATGCCAAGAAGTCCTTGTTTGATGACGATGAAGACGATGAGGAAGGCTCTCCAGCTGGTGGCGATGACTTGGATGATGAGGAATTGCAAGATGAGTTTGATCTAGAACAAGAATATGATTATGAAGATGATGACGAGGCTCATGCTAAGCCAATGTTTTCTGATGAAGACGAAGAAGACGAAGAAGAGTTGGAACAGTTGAATGCTGCAAACATGGAGTACTTGTCTAAGAAATTGGATGAAGAAGAAGCCGAAGAGGCCGAGGAGGCCGAATTGGAATTGCAAGAATCCCACATGGCTAACCCAAGAGCAGATGTTTTGCCATCCAAGGAAGAAGAGGAAATGATGGCACAACAGCCAGCTGATTTGACGTCTATCAGAACCAGAATTATTGAAGTTGTCAAGGTGTTGGAAGATTTCAAGAATCTAGGTGCTGAAGGTAGATCCCGTAGTGAGTACACTGACAGACTATTGAAGGATATTTGTGAATATTTCGGTTACACTCCATTCCTTGCCGAGAAACTGTTCAACCTGTTCTCTCCAGCTGAAGCTCTTGAATTTTTCGAGGCTAACGAAATTGCTAGACCAATCACTATTAGAACTAACACTTTGAAGACCAGTAGAAGAGACCTAGCCCAGGCTTTAGTTAACAGAGGTGTGAATTTGCAACCAATTGGTTCTTGGACCAAGGTTGGTTTGCAAATCTTTGATTCTCAAGTTCCTATCGGTGCCACTCCCGAGTACCTAGCTGGTAACTATATCTTACAGGCAGCTTCTTCTTTCCTACCTGTTGTCGCTTTGGATCCACAAGAAAACGAAAGAGTTCTTGATATGGCCTCTGCTCCAGGTGGTAAAACGACATACATCTCTGCTTTAATGAAGAACACTGGTTGTGTTTTTGCTAATGATGCTAACAAAAAGAGAACTAAGTCTTTGATTGCCAATATTCATCGTCTAGGTTGTACGAATACCATCGTTTGTAACTACGATGCTCGTGAGTTCCCAAAGGTTATTGGTGGTTTCGATAGAGTTTTACTTGATGCCCCATGTTCTGGTACTGGTGTCATCGGTAAGGATCAATCTGTCAAGGTATCGCGTACTGAAAAGGATTTCATCCAAATTCCTCACCTACAAAAGCAACTTCTTCTGTCTGCTATCGACTCCGTTGACGCCAACTCCAAGAACGGTGGTGTGATTGTTTACTCTACTTGTTCTGTCGCTGTCGAAGAAGATGAAGCCGTTGTCGACTATGCCCTAAGAAAGAGACCTAATGTGAAGCTGGTTGAAACCGGTCTACAAATCGGTAAGGAAGGTTTCTCCAGTTTCAGAGGTAAGAAGTTCCACCCAAGTCTAAAGATGACCAGAAGATATTACCCACACACATACAATGTCGATGGTTTCTTTGTTGCTAAATTCCAGAAGATCGCCCCATCTCCACACGATGATAACCAAGCCACTGCTAGAGAGAAGGAGGCTGCTGCTAGACAGGAAGCTGCTGAGGAAGGTATTATCCACGAAGATTTTGCTGACTTCAATGAAGCAGAGGATGAAGAATATATGGAGAAGGCCAAATCGAAACTGCTTAAAAAGAAGGGTGTTAACCCAAAGGCAACTGCTGGTAAAAAATAGTATGTTGACAACTGGCATAAATTACATTCAATTATTTTATTTTCAATTCTCAAACCCTATTAAATCTCGAATTTTTTAGGAATAAGTAAAAAATATTGTATATTACACACATATTCTGCATATGTAAATTTTATCTATCATTTAATTACCTTTTTGGAAAAAGTATATCAGGACATAAGTCACCCGATCTCTTTGCTGCTTATTCAAAATATGGCCAGTTACTTAGCTTATGTTCCTTCAAGTATTCTGGACCACATTCTTCATATTCTTCTCTCGTTATCAAAGTCTCCTCAAAGTCTTCTTTATTATTTGCTAGCTTTTGCATACCATTCCATACATCAAGCGTAGGGGTTTGAGAGATATTTATAGACATCTGAGAGCCAGCTGGAAGAAACTCAGTAAATTCTTTTACAACTCTCTCTCGGATTCCAGGCAATTTTGCATTACCACCAGTCAACCAGACATTATTAGCCATTGCTAGACCTTCTTCACTTAGTTCCCTTGGAGTAGAGTTAAATTTTCTTGTGATCATGGTTTCACATAGTTCTGTAATACCTGCCTGGTCTTGACCTCCCATAAAAGGTTCGAAAAGGACTTCTGGTACCCGAATACGTTCAACATTAAGATGAAGCTGGTGCTGTTCATGAACATCCTCGCTATCATGAGGTCTTGGTCCTCTTAGGAAGAGATGGAAGACAGAATTTCTCCAGTCATATTGTGCATCAAGTGTATCTTCTTCAGTGAAATTTGGGTCGTGTTCTAGCAAGATACCTTCCAAATCAACAATTTCTTTATATTCATCCTCAATGGCTTCATCTAAAGCTTCAGGATTTTGAGTGATATCATTATATACCATCCAATCATCGTCATTAGCACCAAATGTATCGTTTGGATCGTTGTCAATTGTGGCTTGCTGTCTGGTTCTTTTGGTACCTTTAGCATTATCCTCAGCAAGGCTGGCCAGATTCTTCATACGATTCTGAGAAACCTGAGACTTACGATCCTTCAAATCTTCTTTTAGTTTTAGCTTCTCTTTCCTCTTTTTTAACAGCACATTAAGCTTCTCCCTTTTATCCTTTAGCCACCCCTTGAAATCATTCTGACGCCATTCCTCTTCCTTTTTCTTTTCCTCCTCTGCTTCTTTGATTAACCTTTCCTTTTCTTCCTTAGCTCTTTGTCTTGCGTCATAGTTCGCTTTCATCAATTTCTGTACTTTCTTTTCACGTAATTGTTCTTCATCCAATTGATCATCAGGTATATCAACCAGCTCAAACTTTCCTTCCATGTTTTCGTTCTCATCAACATCATCAACAGCGTCAGCCAATTCCATAGCCTCCGCTTTCTTGATAGACCTTTGTACGTTGTATAAGTATTTCTTAAAGTCTCTCTCATCATCAAAACCTGCATTTTGTAATATGGACAGTATCTTCTTCTTTGGTTCACCTTCCAATTGGTCTTTCACCTTCGAAAAATACTCATATTCTTCTCTCTTCTGAACCAAACGCTCCTTTCTCTTAATTCTTGCTTGTTCTTGCAATCTTTTACCACTTTCTTTCCTTTTCTCTGCTTGAATACGCAACTCCTCTTCACTCTTTTGTGGAGCCTGCACCTCAGTGAATGGCGCCTCCAATACTACGTTATTCTTTTCCAAATTATCTAATTTTAAGTATCCATTTACCTCTTCATAATAATCATTAGAAAAATAACAGTAGTCCTTGTACATTTGCTCATATTGCAGAGTTGAAAGCTTTGTTGGGAAGTAAGGGTATTTCAAATACAGTAAATTGCTTAAATAATCCACGGCTTGGTGACCACCCCAGTTTATTCTCTTGGCATCTGATAGCATCCCTTTACCTTCAATAACAGGTATCACTGTTGTATCTTCATAGCCACTATCTACCACGATACCAGTAGAATTCCAGTCGTTATGTCCATAAAATGCCAATAACCCTTCAACACCCATAGATACCTTTGGAACACCAAATGATTCAAAAAGAGTCTGGTACCAATTTGCCCTCTGTGATTGAATACAGGCAAGCTTCTCGTTAATCAATATAGGATTCGATATACCATTATCAGGTTGGACACCTAGGTGATGAAACGTATATTGTAGTATATCTTCTGTCATATCCCAGTTAACCACCATAGAACCATCATAGGGGCTTCTGGATTGGCCTCTCGCCGTTTGATCCAACCATACATCGTAACCAACACATGGATAGTATTTATTCACTTTCCTATCACGATACTTGGAGTATCGATTAGGAAACACCATAGCAGGCGAAACACCACTAGTATACCCTGCTCTCAGTTCATAAGACCCAAAATCGATGGCAATCGGTACAGCAGGATCATAACTCGCACTGTCTAATATCGGTTCTGGAGCATCTCTCAATGGAGGATCGTTGATAACTGTAACCTTCAGCGGTGTCAGTGAAGTGTCTCGGGACATAGGCCTTGATATTTGAGTTTCTAAGTTCTATATACTGATAGAATACTATGCTGATACTTGCTTATTGTTTAGATATATATCTTTTTTTTATCTTCCAAAAAACTCTTCCTGTCTTCTTTCTTTCTTTCTTTTCAGCAGGTCTCCCCGAGCTTTTGAAATAAAAGCTCTTGTGGATTTGTTATCAATTCCAACTTTTAATGACCAAGTGATGGGAAAAGGGAACGATGAAAGGAATGGCTGATTACAAGATGTCAGAATGGTATGTGCAATCAAGTCAGGCAGATACGGGTATACGTTGTTCTTGTGACTGAAAACGGATATATGAAATTTGTAGATATAAGTGTAGGCAAGCCAATATATACCGATAGAGAATAATGTTAAAGATGATTGAAAATATAGAGTTTTGAAAGAAAAAAAAAAAGTATTCAAGAGCAGAAACTACTGTGGATATATAATTGGAGGGATAGTAAACGAAAAAGAGATGTATTTATGCTTTGTTCTAATTTAAAAAAATAATTTTTTTTAGAAGTTGTCATCTAACAGATCTTCTAAATACATGGATGGTGTCTTTCTATGGCTTCTGATAGGTGTCCTTGTTGGCGATCTTGTTGGTGACCTTGTAGGAGACATGCTGATAGAGGACTTGTTTCTTCTATGATACTTGTCTGTCGATGGTGTCTTTCTGTGAGTTCTCTCAGGAGACATGGCAACTTCCTCTGGTCTGCTCAATTCCTGGACAGATGGTGTATTATAACCCTCATAGAATGGATTTACGGGTTTCTTTGGTGTCACGAACACATTATCACTAGCCATGTTCTTCTGTTGTTGCATGTTCATAACTTCAACGGTAGGCGAGATGAAAAGCGACCTTCTGTTGTACTGGATTTCATCCTGTACTGGGTTAAACCTTTGAACGTCATCGGCACCCAATGTGGTGTACGCATCCGTGAGAGATTCCCAAGAGTCGTTTCTGGTTGGAGTCTTGGATACGTCATTCCCAAACAGACTCACTTTAGACTTCCTGATCTTCTCATAAACTTGGTTGTCCTTTGTAGTAGAGCCCCTAGACAACATCAACTTCTCATCATCACCCCCGTAGCTGTAAAGCTCACTACTGGCAGTACTGAATATGGATGGATGATGTCTGTGGCCTCTGTGTGGTTGGTACTTGTTCTCCATCCCCATACTCTCCATGTAATCCTTCTTGGTCCTCTTGTAAGTCAGGTAAGTAGTAACAGCCCACCAAAGCAGGATCAACAAAAAGATGAAACCGACCGACGCCCCAACGGCAATGAACACTGTTCCAGACAGTGCATGAGTCCTGAATATATATGGATTGTTGTCACCACTAGGAGGTGAAATAACAGCAGTAGGAGTTATCGAGGAGATACTTGAAGTCTGAGAGAAACTCTGAGAGAAACTCTGAGAACTGGAAGTTTGACTACTGGTACTGTCACTAGTCAAACTAGCACTAGTACTTGAACTAGCATTTGAACTGGTACTTGAACTGGTACTGGTAGCACTTGTACTACTCGAACTAGTACTTGAAGCACTTGTAATACTTTCAGTTGTACTAGTAGAAGTATCAGTAGTGCTAGTGCTACTAGTGCTACTACTAGATGTAGTCTCTGTGGTAATCAATTTGGGCAACCCACGCTCCTTCAACATTAACTCTTCATCTGTAAAAGCTCTTTTCCTCCTTGTCATGTTCTTTATTTAGCTTCTAGTGTTATTGTATAGTATTTTAAATGAATCCAAACAACACAACAACTATATGAGAACAATGATAATAAATATACTAATAAAAATATATATAAAAGATATCAAGAGAGAGAGAGAACCTCTCCCGACCCCCCTTCACCTATTCCACAAAGATCAACTAATTATAACAAAATTGTACCCAATATTAGTGATCCATCACTTACACTAACACACACAAAATTTTTTTTTTTTTTTTGGCTCTCTCTCCCCCATTGTTTACATATTTCCTAATTAGGAATAGTAATTAGTGTCTTGTGTTTTCTGTGCGAAATATTTTCCTAATCCGGACAGTTCACCCTCTCCCCCAGTTTGTGTGCCGTTCTGATTGCATTGTATAGAGTTGTAGAACTCTATACTACACTACTATAAATATCCAAGTAGAGCATATTGCTATGCATATCAACATATATATATATATACTACAGCGTATTACCACAGCATATTATAAATTTGATTACCCGGAATATCGAATTTTCTGTCTCTCTGTGTGTGTGTCTCTCTCCCTGTTCTCCTCTGTGGGGGGACGATGGGATTATTAGTTTTATATATATTATATTGTATATATAGCATATATATATTGTGTGTTGATATAACCGGAGACGGAGATACAAGTACAGTACAGTACAATACAATGTGTAAGGAGAGCAGGAACAAGTATATACCGCCCTTGAATTTTGCACCTGTGGTGAGTACAGATGTCTCTCTGTACAGGTCTGGTTATCCGATGCCCTTAAACCACGCTTTCATTCGGGATCAGCTGCATCTCAAGACAGTGATATATGTCGGTGACAAAGAACCACTGCCGGAGTACGCTGCGTTTCTCAAGGAACAAGATATAAACTACCACCACGTGCACATGGACTCGTGCCGTGACCCCGGGATCGATGCGCAGATGAAGCGTGTCCTGGAGCTGCTGCTCAACGTGGAGAACTACCCGATCCTGGTGCACTCGAACAAGGGCAAACACCGTGTCGGTGTCGTTGTCGGCGTGGTACGGAAGCTGCTGCAAGGCTGGTCTGTGGCAGGGATATACCAGGAATACGGCCTGTTCAGCGGCGGAATGAAAGACGAAGCAGACCTCGAGTACATCACTCTGTTCGAGACAGATATAGTAATGAACCCAGCAACAGTACCCAGATTCGCACTCCGAAGGTGATACAATATACAATATACAATATACAATATATAATATAATATACAATATATAATATACAATAACGTAATGCGATATCCACCATTATACATAGTATAAACATTCCACGCCGGGTAACCCCACACGGAAACGGAAGCAGAGGGTAAAAAAAAAAAGCAAAAAAAAAAAAGTTGGGAAAGGAAAGAAAAAAAAATATTGAAAGTTGAAAAACAAAAACAAAAACAAAGCAAAAAGGAAAACAAGGACTTCTTTAATTCTATATGGGTAAATCTTTTCTTTAGCAAAAATTAGTCCTTGTTTTGGGTGGGGGAATTTATAATACAGTAACTAGTAACTATTATTTGACTAAACTTGTAAGAACAAAGGGAAAAGAAAAAGAAAGAAGGGAAAAAAGTAAAACATTGACGCCCAAGAAGAGAAAATAAACAAAAAAAACAAACAAACAAGACGCCATACAAAAATATTACTACAATAATAGAGAAGGGGGAATTATAAAGAAGAAGGAGAAAGAAGCAGGATATTTATTATTAAATACTATAAAAAACACGATGTCTAATGCTAGGGATCAACAAGGGTTGACCAATGCAGTTATATCTGCGTTGGCGGTGCCGGAGCAACCGACGTCGGTTGCCAAACAGTACTCGAATGAGAGAAATATTGCTACTGAGGTGCAGGCGTATGCGAAGATTTCAGGGCGGGACTGGACGTACTACGTCAAGGACCTGGAGGTGTCGATAGGAAGACATACGGATCTCAACGGGAACGCGCCTGTCAAGGAGGATGAGTCGCGGATAGATATAGACCTGGGGCCTGCCAAGGTCGTCTCCAGAAGACACGCGACTATCAAGTTCAACATACCTTACGGGAGATGGGAGTTGCAAGTAGCAGGTCGTAACGGTGCCAAAGTCAATTTCCATAGGGTCGAAGCTGGTCCTGATGCCCCCAGTATTAAATTGTCTTCTGGTACGATACTGGATATTGGTGGTACGCAGATGATGTTCATACTGCCGGACCAAGAACCTTTCATCCCGCAGGAGTGTTTGGAGAACCTGATGCCAACGCTTGTCAGCATTTATGGTGTAGATGGGTCCAATGTTCAGGATAACCCGCTGCTGCAGGAGGTGATACGCGAATCGAATTATGTGCGGACGCACAAGGAGTTGTCGCGGCAGCAGAGTAACGGGCAACAGGTGAGAACATTTAAGATGTACGGCAGTGGGTCATCTTTGAACCTTGGTGATGGCACTCCTAACTTCTACGGTACTGCCGCTACGCCGGTGTCGGGTGTCGCAGGGATAGGTGCACCTGGAGTAAGTACCGGAAACAACATGAACAGTATGAATAACAATAGTAGGAAGATAAGTCATGCCTACTCTAATAGCAATGGTAGTATTGGTAGCAACTCCATGATGCCATCGAATATAGGAACCATGAATGATTTCCCTCAATCCTTGGACTTTGCATCTGACCTCTCAAGAGACGAGAACAGAAATATCAAACCACCTTACTCTTATGCTACCATGATCACACAAGCTATTTTATCGACAGAAGAAGGTGTCATATCTCTGGCTGACATATACAAATACATTGCATCCCATTATGCCTACTATCGTTTTGCCAAAACTGGTTGGCAGAACTCCATCCGTCACAATCTATCATTAAACAAAGCATTCGAAAAAGTGCCCAGAAGACCAAACGAACCTGGTAAAGGTATGAAGTGGAGAATCAGTAGAGACTACCAAGATGAATTTTTAAATAAATGGAATAGTGGTAACGGTAACAAAATAAGACGAGGATCTTCTGTCTCAAGACAGTTGCAGTTACATATGTCGAAATTTAACAGTCTTCCGACCCAACCGGCCTATAGCGAAGAATATCTAGCCGATGACAAACGTGTTTCGAAAAAGCACTCAAAGAAGTCAAGCACTAGCAGCGGCGGCACTATGAGCACAGTCAACAGTGGTCAAAACTCTTTAAGTTCAATAGATAGTCACCCAGATACTGGATTCGACAAGTACGGTGTGATGGGAACTTTAAGAAATTCGATGCAACTACTACCTCCCACAGTAACAGAACAGAATCATAGTTATGGAATACTCATGCAGGCACCTGCAAAGGAATCACTAGAGCCTCCAGCCAACCACAATACAGCAAGAAAGAACCCAACAAACAATGCATTAGTTTCTTTCACCCATGCATCATCTACATTCAGCAAACCAAATCAAATAAACACTGGCATTCCTAGTTTACCTAGCATCACAACATCTGGTATACAGAACTTACCATTACCTGGAACTTCCAACTCTTCATCTGCCACCACCAATCTGAATCCACCTTCAGCAAATTTATTATCTGCTAACAATCCACACATATCACCTTCCTACGATTCGTTACTAAGATCACCAACCAAAACATTTCATGTAACTGCCATGGAAGCATACACTCCAGAGAGAGGCAGTGCACAAACAAATGTGTCTCCGTCGCAGAGCCGTACCAATGGCACAAGTCAAGGTATCAACTCTATCTCTCAAAATCTGGGAACCAATGGTCCTGGATATAATGATAATCTCAGGAAATCAGATTCTGCTCCAGCACTACAAGATCCCACAGTAGCACAGAAGGGCCTAAACACCCTGAATGAGAGACTAACACCTGCTAATTTTGGCAGTGCCAAATCATCCCAATACAAGAGTTCACCCAACGGCTGGAATTCCCTGTTATTCAGTTCCGTGAACAACACACCGAAGTTCAGTCTTGACAACAACGATCTAAATAAGGAGAGGCATAATGAACCTTCTGTGCCACTAGAAAACAACGATAACTCCAAGTCCACCACTGATGCCTTGAAAGATAAAGTGCCTGAGCTCACAGTAAATATGCCGGATGTAGATAACAAGGAAATCACATCTTCCCCGCTCAAGAGACACTTGGAAAACAGGAGAAGTGAAGGAAACATTTCTGATGATTCATCAAGAAAGAACGAAAAGGGCTTATTACTAGATACAGATAGTGCCAAGATAACTATTGTGAAATAATAGAACAAAAACAAACATAATTTTTTTTATTACCAAATAAACAGCAACCAAAAAAAACAACATAAAACTAAAATAGAAATAAGTATTAATGAACAAGTATATATATAACCTTCGTGTGCATTTACTAAGAACCATTTCCCGTCACTATTTGTATTAATATAGAATCCATATATATCTGTAGATAATTCTACTCTCCATGTTGAATATTTAGATATTTGATTGTCATCATTCACGTGAAGATAGAAGAATGGTAAACAATGGTAGGTTTTAAGTTAAATTAAAAAAAAATTTAGAGATAAAGAAGAAAGAATTTCCAAAAACTCGTAAAAAAAAAAAAGAAAGAAAGAAAATTGATTTGATAATTTAATTTTTTTTTCTTTCTTTCTTTTTTTTTTGTTTATTTATTTTTTTTTGCTCCTTTAAGGTTTTGTTACCCGCTACAATGACTCCAAAGAGGAACTGTCATCATCAACGTACTTTGTGGCAAAAAAAAAAGTTTTGTTGTGACTGCAGAATCCGTACACCAAGAAAATACATCCGTACATTCACACTAGTGTTTATTATTCTCAGGAAGGGGTTAGGTTTTTTTATCGTCTCTGTTCAGATCCGGGCTCGCGAGGAACAGCGGTAGACGGGGGTAGAGTGTATTCGTTATCTCTCTCTCTCTCTCTCTCTCCTCTTCTCTGTATGTTACTGAGGGCAAACAGTATCTGACGGGTTTAGTAACCTTCGTAAGGATAGTGTCACAATCAGCCTAATACCACTGGACTGTAGGGAGGGGAGTATTGATACCTACCTTCCTAAGCCTAGTGCTGGTACGTACACTCCTAGGCTCGGGGGAGTCTGTTTTGTACTCTTAGGCTCGCTGATACCTTGCTAGGCTGGTCCTAGTTTCAGCCCACCCCCTGCCTAAACTCAACTTTGTCTCTCTCTCTGCCTAGGCTGAGACCAAGACTGAGAGAGTAGGGATCCTCTAGTGTGCACTAACAGACAACTGTCACCTCTGTCTCTCTCACACACACACACACACTGTCTCTCTCACACTCTCTTCCATCCCACACACACACTCTCAATCAATCACCGAGAGTGTGTTTCTCTCCCTGCTCCCCCGGGTTTCCTCTGGTTTACCCAAGGAAAAAATATCCAAAAAATCTTGAAGAAATATCATTGAATTTCAATATTTGCACGTAATTGTTAAAACTGTTATAACCCATTTTTTTACATATTAGGCCTTATTATTTCTTTCTTATACTCTATTTCAAGAGACACTAAGAAACCACAACCTAAGAAGAGATAAAGATGTCTACTTTCGAAAAAGTCGTTGTAATTGATGGTACGTTTTGAGAATTTTGAAAATACATGGAAAAAAATATGAATATACAAGAACAATCGAGATGATTGATAGTCTAGGATATTTTGATATGATAGAATGGAGACCAATGGGATATACGGGGAATAAGAACTGAGTTAATGTATTGGAATGATGGCGCAATATTGAAATATTAGAGGGAAACAGGAAAAAAAAGATATGGAAAACCCAACCTTTTTATGAGGTTTGATTAATAATGCCAATAATGGAAAAAAAAAGAACAGGAATATAATAGCACACACCATGAAGTCGAATAATAATAGATAAATCATTTCTAAGTCTTGGATTCATATTTTTGAAACTGATGAAATTAAAGAAGAATTAATTTTTACTAACAAAAAACTTTTTTTTTATTACTGATTTTTCTTTTGTTTTTATTACAACAATAACGGTAATTTAAAAATATCTTTATGAACAGCTAAGGGTCACTTAGTCGGTCGTTTGGCTTCTATTGTTGCTAAGCAACTATTGAACGGTCAAAAGATTGTCCTTGTCAGAGCTGAAGCCCTAAACATCTCTGGTGAATTCTTCAGAAACAAGTTGAAGTACCACGACTTCTTGAGAAAGGCTACTGCTTTCAACAAGACCCGTGGTCCATTCCACTTCAGAGCCCCATCCAGAATCTTCTACAAGGCTGTCCGTGGTATGATCTCCCACAAGACTGCCCGTGGTAAGGCTGCTTTGGAAAGATTAAAGGTCTTCGAAGGTGTCCCACCTCCATACGACAAGAAGAAGAGAGTTGTTGTCCCAGAAGCTTTGAGAGTCTTGAGATTGAAGCCAGGTAGAAAGTACACCACTCTTGCTAAGTTGTCTACTTCCGTCGGTTGGAAATACGAAGACGTTGTCGCCAAGTTGGAAGAAAAGAGAAAGGTCAGATCCGCTGAGTACTACGCCAAGAAGAGAGCTTTCAACAAGAAGGTCTCCGCTGCTTCTGCTTCTGCTGCCGAATCTGATGCTGCTAAGAAGTTGGCTGCTCTAGGTTACTAAGCATGTTATAATAAATTTTTTATAACACTTTGCGCATCTCTTCAACTCTTAACTAACATCAAAAAAATAACACAACATCAAAAAAATAACACAACATCAAAAACCAAACCAAAACACGAATATAATTAAAAATTTTTAATTTAAATTTTTAAATCAAAATATAAACCATTCAAAAAATCCTTTTTTTTATTTTATATTATAATATAACATAACCTTTTCATTTAAAAATAAAAAAAGCTTAAAAAAAAAACGTAACTCTGATAGCAAGAACCTTATGTAATTGCACACCTACCGTCAAATAATTTCATATATAAATGACAATATTTTGACATAGGTTATAATTGACACAGAGTTAACAGGAACTAACTGAAGTAACCAGTAAATCCTCGAAAATCAAGTCACGTGTGAAAGTAAAATATGTATTTATATTATATCTAGTAAACACTAAGGGGAACTTTATATAAATGCTAACCACATTGGATTTGATATATTAGTTTTTAGTATTAAAACAGGTTTTTGTCATTGACTAGTATGTGTGAGCAAAAATATATATTTTTAATATTTTCTTTTAAATATGTACATGGGGGGTGGGAGTGTGTATTAAAATGCAAAACGTATCGTTTGTAGGTCTTTTCCAAAAACCAATTTGAGTTAATGGAAAAGCAACAACAAACAACCAAATCAATTAATCAACCAACATTAGGTTTAGACACTTGGCAAAGGAGACAACAAGTTGAAAACGTTTGGCTTGTTGGCAGTGTGAGCCCAACCTAGATACAAAACAAATGGAATCCAGCCGTAGTGAGCAACTCTTTGAGTTAGATCGAAAATCTTGTTGAAACGCTCCTTAGATTCATCGCTCAGGATAAAAGATGGTAGAAAGTTCATCATTGTTATAATATTGTGTGTATATGTGTATGTGCTGGTTAAGTTATCTCTGTAGATAATACCTATCTTAAAACCAAAGTACGGTTTAAAATCTATTGGTTGACCTTCCTTTTTTTCTCATATTTTCTTACAACGAGCAGGAGGTGGAAGGGAAGAAAAAAATATATCCCAACGGTAAATCACAATAAACGAAAGATCAGAATGATGATATAAGAATTGAATACACAAACCTATGCTTATCCAATCAAGTTTATTTCCATTATATATAATGTTATCCAAGTAGTCACATTCCCTAATGGGTATTGACATCTCAACAAATTCAGAATTATTAGTTGAAATATAGTTCCTTTTTTTTATTATTATTATAGAATATCAAGATTCGATTTACACACCGTAAGTGTATAATGTTACTTACTTCCTGTTCATATTAGAACAAGGTTATTTTTAAAAAAAAAATTATTTACTTTTATTGTTTCAGAGAAAGAAAGGAAGTAGAAATAGAGGAAAAAGGGGGGTAGAAAAGAATAAAATTATAACTGTCAATTTCTCCTCATAGCAATAGCTGCAATGGGTTTTCAATAACCGTCTTCAATTCCTTCATGAAATCACCACCCTTGGCACCATCAATGGTTCTGTGGTCAAAAGTACCAGTAATGGTAACTTGATCATCAAATGCGATACCATTTTCAGCACCGGCATCCTCAACAGCAACCCTCTTGACTGTACCGATAGCCAAGATAGTAGATTGTGGTGGGTTAATAATGGAGGTAAACATAGAAACAGCGTGGTTCATACCCAAGTTAGAGATACAGATAGTACCACCTTGGAATTCCTCTGGAGTCAACTTGTTAATCTTGGCACGTTGAGCAAGTTCCTTAACTTGCTTAGAGATCTCAACTAGACCCTTAGATTCGGCATTCTTAATGATTGGAGTCAAAAGACCGGTTGGAGTAGCAACAGCAACGGAGACATCAACATTCTTAAATCTTCTAATAACACCTTCATCTTGCAACCAGTAGGAGTTAGCATCTGGAACTCTTCTAGCGGCAACACTTACGGCTTTGATCAGAATATCATTGATGGAAAGCTTGTATTGGTCCTTAGCAGTAGCATTTAGAGATTGTCTTAGTTTCAACAACTTGGAAACGGAAATGTCAGAAGAGACAATGTAGGATGGTGTGCCCTGGGTAGATTCTAGTAGACGCTTACCGATGATGTTTCTCATGTTTGTGATCTCGATGTCCTCGTAAGAAGCACCTCCTAGAGAACCAGATGGTGCACTTGATACGGCGCTGCCAGCAGAAGAGCTCTTTGGTGCACTGGCCAAGTATTTCTCAACATCTTCCTTTGTGATACGACCACGTGGACCAGTACCTTTAACGCTCTTCAAGGATATACCCTTCTCAAGAGCAATATTCTTAGCTAATGGGGAGGCAAGGATTCTGTCACCAGAGGCAACAGGAGCGGCAGATGACTTAGACTTAGACTCAGTCTTTGGTTCAGATTTAGTCTCTGTTTTAGTCTCCTCGGCCTTCTTCTCCTCGGCAGGAGCAGCAGCAGGTTGAGATGACCCACCCGCATCCTCGATAGTGAAATCCTTGAAAGCGGCGACATCATCGGCGTCTTCAACATAAACAGCAATTGGTTTACTAACAGGAACATCCTTAGTACCAGCTGGCACCAAAATCTTGGCAAGATAACCTTCTTCTTGGAATTCAAAGTCCATTTGAGCCTTGTCAGTCTCAATTTCAGCCAAGACCTCACCAGGAGCCAAGGCATCACCTTCCTTCTTAGACCAAACAGCCAAATTACCTTGACTCATGGTTGGAGACAAAGCTGGCATACCAATCACCGTATGTGGTGGGAAAGATGCATATAGTCTCAATTGCAATGGTGTAATACGAGTTCTAACCAAAGAAGACCTAGCTGTTCTAGGCAAAGCTCTCAAAAATGCAGACATTATTTTCAACCTTTTGTTTTGTTTTGTTTAACTTTCTTTTTCTCTGTCACAATACAATATAACAAACTTTTTGAGAATATTATACTAAAATCAGTTATGCTAAGTATACTTCTTCTCAAGGCAAAGTACAATAGATATAGAATATAGTCAAAATTTGCTTTTTAGTTTTCAAAACAACTTCTGCTTTCGTCTTTCTCGATCTCACACAGAAAAAAATAATCAACCAGATTCGAAGAAATACAGATTCAAAGTTCAATTGCTTCTAATCCTATTTTATAAGTTCTAGGTGTTGTCCGTTACAATAAGAAAAAACTGTAAATCGATATTATTAAACACATTCTACAACCATTATCCCTATTTCAAACCGTCTCTCCCCTTCATCCTGTCGAACCCCTTGGCCCATTGAGCGAAGCGGGCTGTCTCAAAGAGAAAAAAACCCAACAAAGGACAGCCGTACTGTTAGTCGTACTGTATGATAATCACAATATGTAAAATATAAATATAAATATATTATCATTAATAGGATTGGTGATGCATTAGCAATATCTATACATAAAATCAGTCTCTGATAAACCAGTTATCCAGAGTGATTGGGTTTTTGAAGTAGTCTGGGTCTTCAACTGTCTGTGGTAAAAGTTTACGTTTCGTGTTGGTGTAATCCTCGTCCCATTTTACAGAGATGCTTCCTGTTGATTTGTCCTTTAGTAGTGTTTGGCATGTTTGCCAGGAGAATCTGACCATATCTATAGGCCATCCTTGCAGTGGTTTTTGGTTTGATTTCAGCCAAGTTACTGTTTTTGGATCCGAAGGGTATCCTGACCCCGTTATCTCATCGGGACTTCTCTTCAGACTTTCAATTAGCAGGTCTCTAGTCACTTTGGCAACAACACTCGCAACACTGACCACACAATATAGGGAATCGGCCTTCTTGGCAACGGTAAATTTGACTGTGGGGAACCTAGTCTCTAGTTTTTTCTGGTATGATGCTGGTGGACCAACTGTGTCTACATACACATGGTCCAACTTAACTCCCTTGTCTAATACACCTTGAATCAATGCCATTGTGACGTCATGTGCTTGTTCGTTCAAATTGTAGTTACGCGATGGTGGGTAACGAGACATCCCTGTAGATATATCGAAAGGTGTGATGGCAGTGGTGGCATATCCTACTTCTGCAATCTCGCCCTCGTACATTAACTTAAACAACTGACGACGCACGGGGTCGGTCAATTTTTTAGAATCATCAAACGAGTAGTTTGGAATCAATACATTATCCTGGTAGTCTCTCGTACAGTAACTGATGCCGTACACCATGGGACCCATGACCGGCCCACGACCTGCCTCGTCTACACCCAGTATTATGGGCGAACTAGCATCTCTTAATGACTCTGGAACATCAGAGTAATACGTCTTTGTTCTTAGTGATCCCAGAGATTCTTGAACAGTTGGTGGTAACGCAGTATCAATTGTCATTATATTCTTATTCTTATTAACTTATTCTGCAATTCAAAAACGAACAAACAATACACTGTTTGTAGGTGTATAAGTAACAGTTGAAGATGTAATAGGTGTATGAATCTAGCTAAAGCAGAGTTTTTAATTTGCGATGAGCTGTAACCACTTTTTATTTTTATTTATTTATTCTTTTTTTTCAATAACGCGCTTGACAACGCGAAATTAAAATAAAAATAAATAATATTGTTAGAACTGCAACTTTTAATATTTACAATAGTGCTTTTAATTGACATATTTATTCTTCACTTCATTGCCTATTTACATCATCAATCGATCCGAAGGATAGTACCTCTTCGATTCTCTTGGATCCTGTGAGTAGCATACACAGACGGTCGATTCCCAGACCGAAACCACCGATTGGTGGCATTCCCCACTTCATGGAGTTGACATATTCATGATCTATGGAATCCAGGGTTTCGTTATCGTTGAACTCCTCTTTGAGTCGGGCTTGCTGCTCAAACTTTCGTAGTTGCTCCTGTGGGCAATTTTCTTCTTCGTACGCATTGGTATACTCTCTTCCCTCGATAAACAGCTCGAATCTCATAGTCGTTCTCGGGTTTGAAGGGTTACTCTTTGCCAATGGTGACATAACTGCAGGATGGTGATATATGAGTGTCGGCAAGAGAGTATTACAATACTTATCCTCAATTAAAGATTCACAGAGTTTGTTCAAAATCTGCGAAGAAGATAAATTGGTTTCTGTACCGAAATACATGCTTCTCATATTTTCTGGTATCACACTTAATAACATGTTAGAGTCTTCGATATCTATCGTATTTAAATCAGTACCCAATTCCTTGGATAAAGTTGGTAAAAATTCAACTTTTTGAAACTTCCAATGATTGCTTTCCAACACATTCTTGAGATCAACAGTACTCTGAGGAATATATCTTTGTAAAGTTGGATTTGAAAATAAGTCTTGCAAAATCTGCTTAAATAAGCTCTCATTCATCTCGATCAGTCCATCCATTGTTAAAAATGACTGATAAAATTCTAAGGTAGTAAACTCAGGATTATGCGTGCCATCAATACCTTCATTTCTAAATGATTTACCTATTTCAAATACTCTACTCAATCCACTAATAATCAACCGTTTCAGCCATAATTCTGGAGCTACTCTCAACAGCAATTGATCAAAATCCTTTGAGGATGTAGCAAAAGGTTTTGCAATTGCACCATTGCTCTTTGATGAGATTATAGGTGTCTCCACTTCAACAAACTCTCTCGTTTCCAGAAATTTTCGTATAGACCTTACAATTGAACTTCGTATCAAAAGGTTTGCAACGCCGTTAACCTGGTAATTAACAACTTTATTGCTATTTGCCTTCACGATATCAGTCAATTTGAGCGGGAGAGGCATCTGAGCGGGAGATAACATAGTAGGAAGCTTTGTACACCGTAAGGACAGATTCTTCATCTTGGACTTTGAAAGTCTTGGTAAACCGTAAGATTGAATGTAGTCACCTCTTTTCAAAAATCCCAATTTTGACTCAAAACCGTCATCTACAATTTCATTATAATTTAGAATCAATTGAATATTATCAGAGTCCTCGACTAAATCTATGAAGGCCATTTTCTTGCCAGAAAACCGTATACGCTTTATTCTACCATTAATAGTTACTTTATCATCTATTTCATTTAACTTCGATTCATCCAACAAACCATATTTCTTTTGAAATTCTCTTACTCTCAGTACATTATTATTTTCCAAATTTGTCATGGATGGATAGTACTTGGGTAATGATTCAAGTATATCACCATTTCTATTCGAAAATTCTAGATTACTTGAATCAATTGCCAATTTTGTAGAATAATTAGCCTTTAACGGCAGTTGTAACACCTTTCCAAACCGGCACCTAACACATAGCATTGTTGTTATCTTGTGAATGTAATGAATTGGCGAGTTCCCTTACCATTCATCAAGGGACATAGTTGCTATATTTAAGAACTGCGGTTCCGTTTAAAACCATAAATACCCTGTGACTGAAATCCGGGTGATTTCATAACAATTTCATCGGTGGATATTTAATTACATATTTCCACCTTTTATTTTGTTATTATACAAATATAAACCATGTATCAATGCTCTTTATTAATGAATACAAACGATGCTATTTATATATAGTTCAGTCAAGTTTAAGAAATGAAAGCATAAAAAGAGAGATTTCATAAGTAGTCCTTTCTGTTAGCAGTTCTAACGAATCTTCTTAATTGCCATTCAACATCAGCGTCCTTGTTCTCCAAAGTTCCTAATCTTAACTCATATAGTCTCATTTCAAATCTAGGACCTACCTCCGCCATCTCAACACCGTCTCTTGTACGTACGTAAACATGCTGTCTAACACTGATAAAATCGCCTCTGTTTGCAAACGTTATCACTCTGGATGAATCCTTCTTAGGTCCTGGTGGAAACAGATGTTTCAGGACTGTCTCTACTCTTTTACCCAACGGAGTTGTGAAATTGTCAAATATTAGGTGTGGGTTAACTTCACTCTGGTTACCTCTATTTACAATATCATGTCTCAAAACAACGTTATGTAGACTGAAGAAAGCTGTTGGGCCGTAAGGGAAATGCGATATGGTCAAAGATGTTGGAACACCTCTATGTTCATGTAAAACAACCAAATCTGTAGTACCAGACTTTTGACATGCAGAAACCAAGTCTGCCATAACGTAGTTACCTCTATTCAGTCTAACAGCATTTGGAAATAGCAGTTTAATCTCCTTTGCAAACTGTGCCAACCTCGAACTTGGATCTCTGGAAGTAGTAACTATCACACGGGCATCCACTATACCACTGCTTGCAGCATATTCGTCATCAACACCGGCCCCGTCCTCGTCATCAGCCATGGTCTGATCATACCGAAAATCCTTTTGTAACTGCTCATCTTCTGCAAGTTCCTTCGGTAGTGGTTTACCTTGAGCTAGTGCCTGCTTAATTATCTGTCTCTTCTGTTGAAGCTGTGTTTCTTGTAGTTCCTGAGCCTTCTTGTAAAGATACTCTCTTCTCTCACGGGCCTGTCTTCTCAGCATATTTCAGTAAAAAACTTTATGATTTAGGAATTATCTACCGGGAGCGATTTAATCGAATGCAATATAGTTCTGATTATAATGGTACTTGAGTTTACAATCCTATAACTTCAGTAAATAGTTCTGGTACGTTTTCTGAAAACAGCTCAGCTCATCGCAAGAAAAAAAAAAAAAATTTTTTTAACTTTTCAGAAAATTTTCAGCTCACGGAAAATTTATGGCAAAACAATGCGATGAGCTTCAGATAAGGCCGTAGAAGACTTATTAAGTGATGAATTCAATAGTTGATAATCATACAAACTATTATGGGTTATATTAAAATACATATGTAAAACGATAGTCATGCATATAAAAATATATTATTCTTTACATTTACATTAATATTAATACAACATGTCTGGTCGGTACATTCAAGTATTAGTAGAGTAAAAAATATTAAAATGAGGAAAAAAGAAGGTGAATGGAGCATTAAAATAAAGGGTCATTACGTACTAGAAATATAGTATATCACTTAACAGAAATCATTGAACACTTTTTAAATTAAATGTGTCATTGCCGAGAGGAAGATCAAAATTTGGAAGTTAGCAAAACAAACAAATAAAAAAACAAACAAACAAACAAAAAAATAAGAGAGTAATGTAACAAAAAACAATAGGGAACTCCTCTTAAATGGAGGCATTTAAGGTATATTTTTATTTTTATTTTTATTTATGCCGCCTGGATTGATGTGCTCTTTGATACCTTTCCTCTTCTGAAATTTCCATTCTTGTTTTTAAAGCTGAATTTTTCACGTTCTTAATAGGTATATCCATTGACTCACGTCTAGTTAACCTTCTACCTTCTCGTTGAGCCACTGCGGCTGCCACAGCCTTTCTCTGTTGCTGGACACTATTTGGCAAGAACATATGTGTTGCTAAGGCTGTGGGTAATAATGTTTGAGCGGTTAATGGTGCATTCGACTCATGTTGATATTTTGCACTTGTTGCACTCGAAACAATACTACTGGAACTCCCACGTCTAGAAGATGTAGAACGCATATTTGAAGTTGACCTTGTTAAGGTTTCTCTAATGAATTGTGACGGTTCAATAAACGTGTTTTGTGGAGGAGTCACGGATCCAATAGCTGTAATGTTTGTAGCTTCAATAGTTGGTTTATGTGTTGTCGAATTGATTGGATAGTTTGGCGAGGATATCGTAGATGAGATGGATCCCTGCCGTGATGGTGATTTAGGTCTCTCAGAATGATCACTTATCTCCTTGTGACTCTTTACGCTAGAATTAGAAGACTCATTATGGAATAACCCACTCAGCAAACTTCTACGTAATTGATGAGATTGGCTTGCAGTGTGTAATTTGTCTAATGGATGTAAATTATCCAAGTTTTCAGGAGATGTAGAGGCACCCTTCTTATCCACATGGTTACCCTTCGAAAATAGAAGCTTATCCCACTGCTTCTTGTAGTATTGGTCATCGTCTTCATCATTGTAGTTTTCACCATCTTCATCCTCCTCAATATCATCAGTATAGAACTCTGAACTATCTGAGACACTATCCCAATCTGATTCATCTTCATCCTCGCTGCTAAAGAATATCTTACTGTCTTTTTTACCCTTTCCATTGGCTTCCTCGGATTTAGGTCCTTGTTTAGGTTTCCCAAATAGGGATTCATGCTTGAAAATGCTATGCTTATTAGTGGTGTCATGCCTACTAGAGTTTGATGAAGCATTAGATGTTGTTCTTTTATGTGTTGACTTACGAGTAGCAATGTCTGCCGGCGACTTAGATCTACTTTTACTTCTCTTGTTCTGTAGAGAGTCATTCGTCGTAGTTCTTCTCACAATGACCATATTTGTATCAAATCCTGTAACAATCATTTGTGGGTTTTCCTTCTTGCTGACCTGCTGTATCTGCGCATACTGCTTACTATAGTACATTCTTGGATTATTATTGCCATCGCCACTACTAGTATGGCTTGTTGACCTTTCCGTTTGGTTATGTTTTTGAAACAACGCAGTGGTAGACTTGTGTTGTCTTTCCTTTATTAGATGTTGTTGTTTGTCCGGTTGTGATACAGTCCTCTGCAGGTTTTCATTACTCTTGTTCTTCATGGGTTTATTGTTATTGCTATTGGTACTATTCAGAGCCTCCATAGGTCGTACCACAGGTTGCCTCATCTTGGGGTCATTAGATCGTATCTGCTCTTGTGGCAAAACTGATTTTTTATTACCGTTAATATTATTATTATTATTGTTATTGTTCATAGGATTTAATATATGGAACATATTTTTTACACCATCTCTCTTTTTCGAGGAGTTAATATCCTTATTTCGAAGAAGTGCCTTGTTCAAAATACGCCAACTCAAATTACCTAATCTATCACCTTGTTGCACTGTCTTAGAAGCCTTGATCAAAGTTAAATAAAGATCCAAAGTGTCAAACAAATAAAGTCTCTCTGGTGTAAACAAATTCGGCGACACTTTAAGGAAATCACCAGATTTCTGATTTATACTTGTATTATTAGCTCTGTCATCGTTAATATAATTTATATTCGTATTGGATTTCGATTTAACCGGTTTCTTAATTTCATTATTCGTTGTCGTTTCATTAATGGCATTAGTTGCTGGAGGTAGTTCTAAAGAAGGAATATATGACCCATTCGGAAGACCAGGTGTAGGCATAATGATCTTATATAATGAATATGTCTTCTATCAACTCTCAACTCTCTTTTTTTCCCTTTCTGTATCTTTCAAAAAATAGGCATAAAAATTATTCTAATAAAAGATTATAAAATATCCTTAAATTTTCTTTTTTTTTTTTCGTATTTTTTCTTTTTATTGTAAAATTCTAAAGATGTAAAAACTTAAACACTTCTTTTTTCGATATTGCAGCAGCTTTACAATATACCGTCCTATCTATTTTTTATTTTGCAATAGGAATATGAGACTTCTCTTCCGTTTAGATGTCTCTCTTTGTAATATTCCCCACGTTAATTTTCTTTTTTTTTTTTTATAGATTATTTGACAGTTGGTCATTGTAAGATTTTTTTTTCTTTAAATTTTTAAAATATTTTTTTTTTTTTTTGCTTCTTTAAATTTGCAAAGTGCTTCTTCTCTCTCGAACCCACACACACACACACACACTCCCTTCCTCTTTCTTCACTATGGAGATTACTTCCCCCTATTTGTACGGTGGTTTCTAAGTTACATGCTTTATTTTACCCGGATGGCAATGTGCTACCTCCGAAGCCTGAAATTCAGGGCATCTCTTCCATATAGTTTAGTATTCATGATATTAGATTTATGCAGCTATATATTTGTGTATAGGTGACCTTGTACGTTTTCTTTATTTTTATGAAACAGTACAGTCTTCATTATTGTCGTATTTCTGACGTTTTTTGTCATTCTCGGAGCGGTCACTAGCCCGGCGTTTGTATTCTTTGAATTCCTTGTAGTTTGGAACAAAATCGCTTAATACATGTTCTTCTACCTCCACCGTGCCGTCTCCGTCCGTTATAATGTCGTCGAGTCTCTTAGAATTACTCTCGGTTTCTTTGACGATGTTAGGGTCCATATCCAGCACTTGCTGCAGCTTCGATATTGTTTCATCTTCTAATTTGTCCGGGAATTTGATCTGGAACTGGACATATAAGTTACCATAGCCTTCTATCTCTGTGCTTGTGCTGGTAGTGTTTGTTCCATAGTTCTTTGCGGGTTTAGGCATACCTAACCCTTCGATTGTCTTAAATGCTGAGGTTTTGAGTAGTTCGTTCGGTATAATGCTTAGCTTAATGAGTTTTCCTGAGGGGTGATCCTCGATATATACATCTCCACCACACAAACATGTCTTTAGAGGCACCTGGTAGTTTCGTAGGACAAGGTCATGCTCATTCACTATTTCGTATTTTTTGTCACGTATTATATCTATCACAATCACCACATCACCGGGGTGTACCTTCATTAAACCATGACTCGTCTCCAGCACTTCGTCTGCTTCCCCTGGTAATACAATCATCTGTTCATTGGACATGCCGGGATTCACTTCGACATCAAAGATCTTTCTCTCCTTGTAGACACCAGACCCGCTGCAGTTGGGACACATATCAGCTTTTCTAATGTAGGCACCGGTACCTTTACAACTATTACAAGTGGAACTGAACGTTTGTACCATGGGCCCCATACGTCTAGTCTTCACCATCTCACCTTGGCCGTTACATGACCTACATGTTACTGTCTTGAGACCACCTTTGCCATCACAATGCTTACATATCCTCATTCTGTTAAGTCCGAGCTTAGTCTTTTTACCAAGATAAAGGTCTGATAGAACACATTTCAGGTAGTGCTTGATATCAGGACCCATCCTCATATCACTACGCGGCTGGAAAGCAGAAGAAGAAAATCTATCAAATTTGGCACCACCATTATTATTATTCCCACCTGTTGAAAACCCAAATGTCGGCCCACCGCTAGCATTATTGAAAAACTGCGCAAACAAATCACCAGCGGAAGTTCCAAACATATGTAAGGGGTCACTGCCTGCATGGTTGAAAAATGTAGCATGCATATCCTCATCATCATCGGAAGACATCGGATTTCCCCCAGCCGCCACTTCGTCGACAGTACCATACGTATCATACAAAGAACGTTTCCTTTCATCAGACAGTACCTCATAAGCCTTAGACACCTCCTGGAATCTCTCCTTGGACTCCTCACTATGATTATTCTTGTCGGGATGACATTTTAATGCCGTCAAACGAAACGCCTTCTTAATCTCCGACTGAGTCGCCGTCACTGGCACATTTAACAAATCATATAATCGTGTATCTTTAACCATATGTAATTTATCGTTTTCTGTTTTCCCTAGAATGTTACCTTTTAATCAAATACTATTATTTATTATTCCTTTTTTTTTTTTTTCGATTGGTTCAAATATCTTCCTAATGCTTAACTATTTTATCCAAAAAAAAAAAAAGAATATAGAATTTCGAGAAAAGTAAAACGGTTTCTTCCTTTCTGTTTTATTTTTTATTTTTGCTTTTTAAGCTCCTAATTCAGCCATACGTATTCCCCCTCTCTAAACCAATAACCACAATATAAGAAGAATAGAGAGTGAGAAAAGAGACAACTATATTTAAAGTTTCCTTTATATTTTAACATCTTGTCGCGATGAGCCCTTTGAAGCTTTTCACTCTGCCAAAAAAAAAAAAAAAAGGGTCTCTCTCTACTTATTTAGAATCATATTATTCTTTTTTTTCTAGAATGTTCATGTACATTCTACACAGAAACCACGGTAGCCCACCGCATTGATTTTCCCTTTTTTCCCCGTCTTGACAATGATCTACGGCAACGCCAGATGAATTTTTGGTATTTCTATCTGCAGAGCAGTCCGGGTAATTTATTGTTCGTATGGGATTATGTTATACAACATGTACAATATACACAATATATAGTAAGTAAATATCGTTTGTAGGAGAAGGTTTTATATTATAAAGACAATCCCCGTTGTATGTTGTTTTGTGTCTTTATATGCAGTTGTCTTTGTTCATAATTATGGAATGTGTATAAAAAAATATGCTAGTATAAAATCTATGGATGGTGTTAGTTGTTGTTGATGTTTGTTTTTTGTTATTGTGATGAGGTGATATCTCTCCTCATAAATGCATTGAATGTTGATGGTCTATTGTTGGATGTAGGTCTTGATGTAGTGATTGAGTTTGTTGAAGCATGGTCTAATGGGCTCTCTATGATATGTAGTCTTGAAGACAGTACCGTCGACGAGTGGTTTAATAAGATGTCGTCCAACTCACTTTCTGCTGGGATAACGATCGGGTCATCAATGCTTAAACCACTCGTTGGTGTAACCTTGTAAGATGATAATGTGCTCATTGTAGGGTTGTCGTTCAGGATTGGTGGCCTTTGGAGTTTAGTGCTGGTGATGTAGTTCTGGATGATATCCTCGGTGTTGTCAGCGTCGTCGTTGTCTTCCTCCAATTCATTGTCCTCTTCAGAGTCATCAGAGGTTAACGCTGTGGTCAATAATGACATTCTCAAGTTGACACGTTGGTATATCACATACATCATATACTTCTTCCACAGTGCATGGATGGCCCTTCTCTCGGGGCTCATGTTTCTCATTCTCAGGTTTCTATACCCACCAGGGGATGTCTTACTCCTTTTCAGTATTTTCTGGGGAGTGTTGGTTTGGAACTCTGCAGTGTTGAAACTTGGTATTTGAACTACCGGTGGTAGTTGCTCATTCGGCCTCAAGATATTTCTTTCATGCATCTTCGTTGAAGGTATTGATCTCTTTATGGAACTTGTCCTCGATATAGCTGGAGATATGTCGTACTGTGATACCGGCAGTGCGTCAGTAGTTGCTTCGATCTGAGGTCTATAGTGATATTTCCGTATTGGTCTGTATATCCTTGTTAAATTATTCCTCGCCTGCGGGAACATTTCATTGGCATTTAGTGATCTTATATCAGCATAATTGAGTACAGCTTCAAGTTCTGTTCTAGTCCTAAACCGATTAGTAATTGACTTTACATTTGGCATTGGACCCACTGGGATATGTGTTGTTGGATTTTTTTTATTACTATTTCTTTTAAAGAATCCTCTATGGAAGATAAAGCTCTTCTTCTCTTTGAATTTTTTGAGTTCCTGTGCATTTGTGAAATCTGTCTGATGTGTATTGGCTAGTCGCTGTATCGAAGGTTGTCGCCTTACCGAACCATTTCTTTGTATCGGTGAGTGTCTTTGAACAGAGGGGTTCCTTTGTATTGAGGCATTTCTCTGTGCTGATGGATGTCGATTCGATGACGGTTTCCGACTTACTTCCTCTTCTTTGATCGAGCCATAGTTGGTATTCCTTGGAGCAGGGTTCAAATTTACCTTCACACCTAGTAATGGTGTTCTGTTATGAGACGGGAGTTGTGCTTCACCAGTTTTATATTTTTCCCAGTTTGACACTGCATTCAAGATATCTTGTTCGACAAGTCTCGTTGATTCATCATTTTCTTTCATTGGGACTTCATTACTTTCTGCATTTAAATATATTTCTTGTTTCCTATAATGATTTCTCACCTTTAATTGATTTCAATT
The DNA here is from genome assembly GCA_030571395.1 of Nakaseomyces sp. UFMG-CM-Y6046. Lineage (NCBI taxonomy): Eukaryota > Fungi > Ascomycota > Saccharomycetes > Saccharomycetales > Saccharomycetaceae > Nakaseomyces > Nakaseomyces sp. UFMG-CM-Y6046. The sequence goes on along the minus strand of JAJLXT010000004.1, from coordinate 14,499 downwards.
GTAAAATTTTTTCCACTTTTCTTCTTCCTTTAGTTATAATGTTTCAAAAAAGATTAACTATTTTTAGTACGTATTTTGAAGTCTTATTCTTTTTGAAATTTAAGTCTGTTATTTTATTTTATTTTATTAATAGCTCGGGAATTAATTTTGTATTACTTTCTTTCTGTAACCACGCTAAATATATATTATATACCACCTTGCTCCAAAAAAGAGTTAAGAGAAAATTGAAAAGAAAAAAGAAACCACGTCCTCCTTAATGCAAGTATACTAAATATAGGAATATTTTAACACCCTCATATATTGGCAGCTACAAGTGTTGATAGAGTAGGCTGAGCAAGATAAAAAAAAGTAAACTGATACAACAAACTGGAGATAGTCAGAGGAAGAACCCAGCACAGTTTCAGTTAATGTATATCAGCCTGCCTCAAATCCTAAGAACGAGTTTCATCAAACATTCCTCTCAATGGTAGTTATTTGGGTTTTCTTGTGTTATTATGGCTAAACTCAAAGGAAAAAACCAGCCAGCTTAATTTATTTTTTTTAGGGAGGGCATCGCTTCTATTAGTTGCACAGAAAAGCCCGCGCAGTGTTCAATTCAACCAAGAAATTTTGAAAAAAAAAAAATTAAATTGAAAAGAATTTGGAACCAGCATTGAAATTACAATTGACATCAAATGATTTATATCAATTATACTGATCAACTTATGCATGTAATTGTGGAGAGTGATGTCTCTGTGAGGTTGTTAGTCTGTTCCTTATTTCTCCTCTGTTCTTATTTTTTACAGATTCAGTTAACCTTCTTAAATGCATAAATGAAAAAGAAAACCTGCAAATTATTAACAAAATGAGCAGAACTGGAGAAAAAACGTCAGACAATATAATACATCTCGTCTATTTTTAGTCCGAATTATTTGCCTTTTATTTTTTTTTTTGTTTCTCCTAGATATTTTGCTTTGCTGTAATTATTGACATACACTTGTATTCCTTTGAATAAGTAGATTTCCACAGGCGAACTTTCCCATCTTCACCAGTGCTACTTAGAATTGTACCAGTAAGATTCCACGATACAGACCAAACTTCGTTTTTATGGTCATCGTGTTCACTGAGTAGTTCAACTTGTAGGTTAGATTCTCTAGGTCTTGGTGATTTGGTACCTTCCATATTCATTTCGTCATCACTCAATGCTGGTGTTGTAGAACCGGATTGTCTTTCATTTACCTTAAATATACGTACTTTACCATCTTTGCAGCCAGTAGCTATCAGATGATAGGAGCGGCCAATAGATGGCGCCCAACTTATGCATCTGATGAGAGATGTATGACCAGGTAACTTTCCGACTTGATACATGTTCCCATCCTTGGCTCTCTGGTAAACATAGGCTTGGTCCAATGCACACACAGCCAGCTTCTCAGGAGAAAATCTAGAGATACACCATGAGAGTCCAAATGCAGATTGTAAGTTATTTGCAGGTGCTACTGGAAGTACACTTATCTCAGTTGTGAGAGTCCATGATCTCAAGTTAGATGGATCCAATGCATCATAGATTCTAACAACACCGTCATTGCCAATACACGCCAATCGTAACCCTAAATGAGCAGGTGCAAACTTCACACAATACAACGAGCCCTTAGAGTCGTTCAATGTACACAACTTGGTCCATCTACGACCTGAACACTCTTCCTGATCAGGATCTTCTTCCCATATTTTAATGGTCTTGTCATAGGATGCAGAAGCAATCAACCTCCCAAACTCTGGGCTCGCCCAATCCAAGGACACTATACTACTATCATGTGCCCTCCATGAATCATTCAGTACCCATTGAGTGGAATCTCTGTCTAACTTGAAAACCTTTATGTGTTGATCTGAAGAACATGTGGCTACACATCTTCCATAGAAATCATATTGGACATCATGAACAATATCCTCATGACCAGTATTGAAGGGTTGCATATTTCTCTAAAGCCTGTATTAATTATCTGTGCTTATTTCCGTTACAAATTGTTTAGTTTGTTTTGTTTTGGTATGTTTTATTCTGTTTTTTGTTCAATTTTGTTCTTAGTATATCATTTACAAGTTTCTTAGCTCTCCATAAAAACAATTGAAATTCCGTTTCCAGTAACAAAAGTAATGCGAGAGAGTAAATATAAGTACACTTTTTGGCTGTTTTTTTACTTTCTCTTAAATAAATTACTAAATGCTAATACTTAAATATATTTACGTAAAAAGGATCAAGAACAAAATCTTTATTTTGTAGCGAAGTATGCATCACGCTGTTCAATTAGATCTTGACACCATTGGGTCACCTCGTCGGTTTTGATATCACTTACTGCGCTCCAAAATTGGTCCAACTTAACGTTATGAGCTTGTTCATATTCAAATGCCTGGACTAACATCTCAAACTTATCTATATCCTTGACATAACGTGCCTCCAGTGACGATACGGTTTCGTAGGCTACCCAGTCTTCCTCGATTTCCTTCGCAGCAGTGGGGTTAAATGGTGAAATTATCTCCTTACATAGGTATTTTATGGTTTCGTATTCTCTTCTGTGTTTCTCTTCTTTGGTCATTGGATCATATGGAGTGATATCACCGACAAGAGATTCTGCAAGGTCATGAACCAAAGAGATCCTTACACATTTATCTCTGTTAACATTTGGGTTTGTAATCAGCATGGAGGTGATACCCATTCTATACATGTGGTCAGATATACTCTCTGGAGAGTTGATACCATGGTTAACCCAACCGGTACGCTTCTGTACCTTTAACTGTTGAACAATATTTAAAATTGCTAGAACATAGTTCTTCTTAGATTTGTTTAGACTGGCTTTAATATATTCTGGGATATGGTCCTCTGGCTTCCAGACTTCGGTCATTGTTTTCTTCTTGATTTATAATTATTTCAATTCCTGATTATTTGACTATGCTATGTACTTTAGTCAGGAATTTCTTACCCTCGAGCTTGAAGACTTTTGTTTTATTTTTATGAGAAATAAGCTTTCATTTATATTAAGCACCGATATAATTTACAAAAAAAATAGAAAATAGTGATACACAAATTTATTAGATCTTTCAGATGTAATTGATTAGTACGTAATTTAAAGAACAGAGAATATTTAAAAAAGGTAAAAAATGCTGTTAAAATGTTGATTGAAAATTAAATATAAAGATGTTGTTATACAAAGAAAGTTACATGTTTAGATTAATTTAAGCAATCAATTCAACGACACCACCAGCAGCCTTGATCTTTTCTTCAGCCAACTTGGAGACGAATCTAGCCTTGACAATGACTGGGACATTTGGGATTCTACCCTTACCCAAGACCTTACCGTAACCGGCAGCCAAGGTGTCAATAACTGGAGCAGCAGACTTGGAAGAGGACTTCATGTATTCATCTCTCTTCTCTTCTGGGATCAAAGTCCACAACTTGTCCAAGTTCAAGACTGGCTTCCAGAAGTGGTTTTGTTGCTTGTGGAAGTATCTCATACCAACCTTACCGAAGTAACCTGGATGGTACTTATCCAAGTTAATTCTGTGGTGGTGTTGACCACCGGCCATACCTCTACCACCAGGGTGCTTTCTGTGCTTACCAATTCTACCGTTACCGGCTGTACAAAAATATATTTCTTATTTTAATGACAAACAAAGTTGAACATAATTAAAACAGGAAAAAAAACAATTGTTAGTAAAAGTGATCTTATTTTGTAAAAGATTACTTCTTGTAGAAAAAGTTGGTTTAATGACAGAATTCAGGTGATATCAGTGTTTCAAAATGTTATTATCTTCTATTTTCAATTCATCGAATTCATATTAAAAGAAAATCAACCTAATGAAAGGGTTTTCTTTTGTTTTTTTACAAATTCCCGAATCAATAATTTCCTTTATTACCTATAATCAAAATTAATCCAATCCAGATACTATTTTCTAGTTTACTGAAACTCAGTTAATTTCATTTTTTTTTCTTTATAGTATAATATAATCCCGGTGATTATATCCATCCTCTAAAAAGAAAGAAAACAAAAAATAAAGTTCAAAAATAATATCTGAAAGTGATTTTTACATTTGTATCCGAAAGTAATAATGGTGCATTCTATTTTATTAAGAAGGAAGAAAGATAACATTCTAAAAAAACACATCATCGCCTTGGTTCTTTCATTCCATCCTTTCTTCCAAAGTTTCTTTATTTTTTTTCTTTGAGATGGAATTACATACCTGAGACGTGACCTCTGTGCTTTCTAGTTTTAGTGAATCTGGTTGGCATTTCTGATTGACTTGATGATCTTGCTAGTTGAGAAGGAGATTAACAGAGTACAGAAAAATAAAGATGTTGAAATTATTCATTGTGTTAAATATAATATGTAAAGCTGAAAGAATAAACTGAAAATTTTCCAAAGTCGATGGGCACCGAGAAAATTTCCAAAAAAAAAATGTTTGCGTTGCAGGGTAACTTTGACACGTAGCTGGGTAAAGTGAATTTTTCAAGAGTTTGCCGAAATAGGAAACAGTTACTACTCAGTATTCCTATATGGGTAATTTCATACAGCATTTCATAGTTGTCTAAAATGTTTGAAATGGTGTATGGGTGTAAGAGATCTTTTTTAGATAGCAGAACAGTCACAAATTATTGTGATAATAACAGACGAGTCATTAATAAAATAATTTTGAGTCGACTCAGATTCATATAAGGTTGTATAATCTCGTCAAAATAATAGTAATAAAAAGATATTCATATTTTACATTACTTATTTATTATGATTCTTCTTTTTTATTGTTTTTTTTTCTTTTTTTTTATTTTCAATATATTGGCATTAGATTATTTTATATGTTTGAAGGGAGAATGATGATAGAGAAATAAATGATATAATTAGTATTTATTTATTTGAGTAGTTTTCATTTTTTTTTTCATTTTTGTCTTTCATTAAACTTAACGAACAACAGCGTTACTCAAAGAAGCAACCTTGAAATCATCACCCTTGGCGTTAGTCAACTTTCTGATTGGATGTTCCTTGTCCTCGTCGTCCTTGAAGATGACCTTTAGTTCACCATCAGTGGTGAAATGTGGTTGCAATTGTTCCCATAGCTTCTTCTTTGGGTTCATTTGCTTAACTGGTTCACCGTCACCGTAACCTTCGAAGAAGACCTTGTCACCAGCCTTGGAGCCCTTAGGTGGTTCAACGAACTCGACCTTAGCGTCTTCAGGGTTGCTGGCACATAGAACCATAGCGGTGGACTTGATACCTCTCATGTTGACTGGTTTTAGATTACATACAGCAACGACGTAACGTTCTTGCATGGCCTCCAATGGGAAGTGCTTGACCAAACCGGAACAGACGGTTCTTGGACCTTCCTCATCACCGACATCAATGGTAGAAACGTATAAACTGTCAGCATCTGGGTGCTTAATAGCCTTTTGGATGAAACCAACACGCAAGTCGATAATAGATGGTTGTAGCTTTTCTGGAGCCTTGGCTTCTTGTTGTTGTTGGGCTTGAGCAGCCTTCTTGGCAGCCTTCTTAGCCTTGGCTTCTTCTCTCAACTTCTTCAAAGTCTCCTCATCTGGCTTACCTCTCATCTTCTTGTCACCACTTTCCTCCTTCTTGTTCTTCTTGTTACCGGCTTCAGCTGGAGCATCCTTCTTCTCATCCTTCTTCTTTGGCTTCTCGATGATCTCACGAGGCAATTCAATATTGCGGTCGAACTCTAGAGTTTGGTCCTTAGACAATTGCAGAAGGGATTGCAAGTAGTCAACCCATCTAATAACGTGTCTGTAAGACGAAATGGTGGACTTAACATCCTTGGAGCTGGAAACCAATTCCTTAACAACTGGCAAAGTAGCTTCAAACAACTCAACATCGTGGACAGTTGGCTGAGCAGTGGAGGCAATGAAACTGTTATCTCTCAATTGCAAGTTTAAGTTGGCCAAGTTGGCCTGCAATTGACCGGTCTTCAAGATAGATTCCCATTGAGAAACTTGGGCCAATTGCTCTCTAGACAAATTGCTCTCAGCAACAGACAAACCCTTAAACTTAGCTACTAAATCAGACATACTTCTACGTATCGATAGCCACTTGAACATACAATATGGCAAGAACTGGAGAGACAAATTCTCCCCTTGCAGAAGAATTGTATAATTTTAAATCAAATATATTCAAAAGCTTTTTTTTCTCCTTCAAGCTTCTGCTCTTCTCAGACTCGCTGAATTGAAGAGAGAGAGAAAAAAATTGAAGTCAAAAAAAAAATTAGGAAATATGTAATTGTATACAAGGTCATCACGTGCGACCTTTAAAAAAACTTGAGATATCTTTAATGGTGGAGGGTGGGGGTATTACTATTGTTCTAGAAATTGTATAAAGAAGTGTTATACGTTAATTATTTACTGTCTCAACACGTCTTCGATGAACTTCTTGTAATCTATCATACCTTCAGAGTCAACTTCGACACCCTTCAGCAATTCATCGACTTCTTCATCAGTCAATTTCTCACCTAGACCAGTCAGCATATACCTTAGATCACCAACGGAAACTTTACCGGTGTTGTCCTTGTCAAAGACTTGGAACGCTTTGACGAAATCTTCAACTTTACCCTTAGTGGTAGCATCCAACAATTCTTGGTTAGTGGAAACCAGCTTCTCGATCTCATTAAGGGTTAGAGTTTCACCTGAGCCACTAAGTATCTCTGTTACTTGCTTATTAGTAGGGTTGTAGCCAATTGCCCTTAGATAGTCCCCCACTACATCCTTTGGAATAGAACCTTGACCCTTCTTATCAAATAGTGTAAAGATATCCTTGTTTTGAGACATTTGTGTTAGACTTTATTGTGTATGTGTGTGTTTGTTGTTGTTTATATTTCGCAATTCTATAAAGAATTTATCTAGTGAATTTATATCTCCCAAAAAAAAAAAAAAAATATAATAATAATAAGGTCTCTTGTAAATTGAATCAACTAACAAGTCAGATCAAACCAATTAACAATAAAAAAAATAACCCATTAGGATATTATCATATGAAAACAACAACAAACAAGAAGGGGAAAGTAAAAAAAAAAAAAAAAAAACACGCCCAGCAGAGCCACCGCGAGAGAGAAAAACAATGGATTCACGTTATAAATGATTGATTTGAACTGATCATGTGTTTTCGTATTACACTATCACCTTTTGTGGTTATTCCACGTCGATAGGTACAAACATAATTCCCCCAACTCGTTTATATTTCCCCTTGTTCTCCCCTTTTATCATTTTTTTTGTAAGCAAAAAAAAACTGAGAAAGGAGTGTGCGCTGGAGATGTGTGTTATCTTCTAATTTTAGCAGTCGCTGTTTGTTGTTCCGTCTTACTTTTATAGCCTACCCCGCTTATATTCAATGAGAATGCTTTTATAGATTTTTCTTTCTTCTTTTTTGGTATACAATTTTGAATTTTCATTACCCAATCAGGTAACAGAAATCTAAAGTTGCGGGATTTTTAAATTCGTTTTGCTCTTAGAACACTGTGTAGAGAGGATAGAGAACACGAGTAAATCATGGCGGCTAATTTTTTTTTGAGGAAATCTGACATCTTCAGCGCTGGGGAGGGAGTGGGGGGATATGAAATATCTGAACAGCTTAAATAAACCAAGGTATAAATAGTGGATACATTTTCCTCAAGATCTTGAGAGGAGACAAATGATCTTCCTTCTCGCTTGAATATCATTTTATTTTTTGTGGTTGTTCTTTTTTTTTAAGTCGTTTTATTTGATATTTAAGAATTATTGGTCTCTTCTTTGAAATCTAAAAATTTGGGGTGAATATAGATATCTTTTTATGTTTCCAAATTTATATCATTAAACACTAAAATATTTCTTATAATTTACGTTATATGTGATATTTCTGTGAATGGAGGGGCGAAATCGGCTTTTTCTCTCTTGGGTTAAAAATTGATGATGAGTAACATTAACAAAAAATATGCGAAATTTAGTTAAATTATATACTTTTTACTTTTTTTTTTTTGACTATCTTATTTCAAGGTTCATTGTGAAGAAGACTTTGACAGTGTTACACACAAGAGGATACCCACAATGTTTAGATACCTATCCAGGTCCTCGGGACTGGCGTACCGTGTGGTTGCAACATCTAAAAATGCTGCTGTGGCAGTTCATGGCTCATCATCACAGGAAGGGAACAATAATACAAGATATTACGCCACCACTAGGGGTCGTGGAAACAGAAATAATGATGGGAGAAGAAGGAAAAATCCTAATCCAAGGAATCAAGACTCGTTGGATGAGAAATTAAATAGCATTTTGAACTCTACAAAAAACAATCAATCAGATGGGGGTAAGAGGATAGCGTATCCAAAAGATAAAACATCACCATGGTATAACCAGTTATGTGCTTTAGATGATTGTTTAACATCAACTTTACAGTTATCTACCACACCTGTCAGGAAAATGCTGAATGATCGTGTGGCACACCCACAACTTGGTGCTAGCAGCACATTTTGGGATTCGATATCAAGGGCTGTAGCTCTTTATAATGAGTTGAAAGAGTGTCCAGATTTGAATCATACTCGTGTTGGTGAATTAGTACATCTCTTGCACAATGGGTTAAGGACTGATAGACAATTAATGGGCAGTTTAAACAAGAAGCCTGATTATGATGCACAATCTTTCCATAAGGAGATGGTTAACTTCATCTATACTTCTTTGAATCAAATTACGGAGGATATTCTGAATGGAACTGTTTCAATTAACCCAGGTGGTGCAGTACATCTGTTAACTAGTTATGAAGAGATGGGATTCCGTGAACAGATCCTTCAAATTTGGAATGCCGTTGATACCCCAACTGGTGAAACTGGAGCAACTACTGAGGACGTCAAGACACTGTTCAAGAACCCTGGTGTCATAGGTGCTATTCTACCAATTATCTATGAATCAGATATCATTACGTTTGAAAAAGCAAAGGAGTTATTCAATGAAGGTGCAAAGTCTCAAGCCAAATTTCCACATAACCTATATGTTGGTATGATCTTGACCTGTTTGAAAGCCGATGAAAATATTATGGCCCTGGAACTATTTGAGAAGTTGTGTTCTAATTCTACTGGTGTTGCATATGGTTATATTATTGAGACACATTTGGCATTTATTGGACAATGTAAAGATATAGACATCTCTGAAAAGTTTCTAGACCGAGCAATTAATGATGAAATGCCATACAGAGTAGAAGTCCAGGTTTCATATGTTAACTCACTGATGGCCAACATCTGGAACAACTCAAAAGATTTCTCTAAAATTGAGAATATCTGGAGAAAAGTAGTCAAATTCTATGCTGACAACAGGCTAAGACTATCTGTCTTCTCTTCCTTGAACAACGAATTTTTCACTTTCTTCTTCGAAACTTACAAGAATGATAAGGAAGCAGGTCTAACCAAACTACAAGAAATCATTTCTCAGTATAATCAATTAAAGGGTATCGATGAGCCATTTTTAAATGTTATCCTTGCCAAATGTGGTGTATGGAAAGAGATGGAGGTTATCAAATATATTGAGAAGAACTTTGAATTGTTTAACATTCCTAAGTCCCTAATTACGTACAGAATCTTGTTGAAAACTATGGGATCTGTGGATGACGTTACCTCGGACGAACTTCTATCCAGATGGCAAGATATTATCCAAAAGATTGACAGTCAAGGCAACACTTACATTGCGAATGCCGATTGGGCTGCATTAAGAGACGCCACCATCAAATGGGCTCAAGAGAATCAAAACTCAAAAGAAGCTGCACAACACAGAGTTGATCTATATTTACAAGTAGTTAAGCAATATCAGAAGTTCTGCAGTGCTGGTCACCAAAGATTCAGAATCCTCAAAGGTTGTTCCAGAAGTTTCCCAATTCTGGCCGACAATCTGCACAAGTTGAAAAATATTGATGCATCTTCAGTTGTTATTCCAGAACTACAAAACTTAAGAATCACGGAATAAGAAACCATTGTCAATAACACCAATTAGCATTTTTTCTTCCATCGCCCTTTTTTTTATTTATTTTAACCCCCTTTTGAAGAGACGTGTAAATAGTACTATTTTCATATAAAAAAAAGTGGAAATAGCAGCATGTAATAAAATATCTTTTTATTTTTTTGTTTATCTTTCTTCAATAATTCCAACATCCTTAGTGTGCTCTTTGTTTTTATCCTCAGCACTCAATACCTTTGGAAGTCCGAATAAATTTTGATTTTTTTTTTTTTTGTTTTAAAGGGAGACCAGACCACAAAATGTTGTTCAGATGCAATGAAGAAATAAAGGGTCTTCCCTTTACCAAAGGAAAGGGATTTACTGTAGTTGACTGTCTACAAAAGCTATAGTAAACTGAAGATATGGGTGTATGTGCAAGTAAAGAAACATCTGGATCACCTGGACCGACTGCAGGTCAAAAGCAAGTACAAAGAACAGGACCACAGAGGAAAGTCACCCCTACGAGCAATAGGGCTACAGGAAAGAACGTAAAGAGTACAAGTACGAATACATCCACAAAGCCTAGGTCATCCAAAAACAAAGGTAAACTCGGCGGTGATGAAGTTCTGGGTGGAGAAGGAGAGACGCAGCGACTTTCACCGAAGGATGCTGCTAGACTAGCAGCTGAGAAGAGAGCTGAAGAGACACGACAAAAGAACACTAAGGGAGAGTTGGGAAAGAAACTGGAGGAAGAGAAGAATAAGTCCCATAAAGCTAAGATGATGGAGGAAGCTGAACAACGAAAGGCTGAACAAGAGAGGTTACAATGGGACTGATTGAAGAAGAGATAGTAATTTAAAGGGGACGTCAAGGTCAAGCAATGAATGGTTCATGAAAGTTTTTTTCTTTTAGTGAATTGCTTGGACCATGTAAGTATACTGTATATTAAAAAGAATTAACTATTTGTTTTTAAACAATGCGATGACATTAAAAAGAAAAATAATAATCGAAAAAATATTGAAAAATTGAAAAATGAAAAAAAAAAAATTATGTATCTCTCTGTATATTTATGAAAAAGAATCACGCAACATATTTCAAAATAGCAAATCATACTAGTTCAGAATAAGTTTGTCGATTATTAATCCCAATTGTCTGGTAAAAAAATGTCTAGGAAAATATTGGAAGTTACTGGTGAGAAATCTGTTTTGGAACTACCCATTGTTAAATTCCCCCCATTTAGATTAAGGGCATGGCTTATTGAAAAGGACCCCGTGGTTTGGGCACACTTATTGGAGACATATGTCCAGTATTTTAAGTTTTTAAACCATCAAAACAATGTTGAATCCCTCAGCGAATCAACGTTTGATCACTTGTGTATATTCATTAGAACATACTTGAAAGAAATGGGTGAAGAGGAAGGTAAGTTATTGAGTTTAGGTGTAAACAGTGATGTCACAGAACAAGTAAAACAGTTGAGAATATGGGTATTTGCTTTGATTAAAAAATGTGGGCTCATGCATTTGCAGATACATGGTGATTCGGTGTGGAACTTTGTCAAATATTATGTAGCTAAGAATCCTAATTCTGTTAGATCATTACTGGATGGTACAATCAAGCCTGAAGTTAACACCGCCCGCACACAGTTAAACTGGTCTAAACAAATACAGCAACATCTGAAACAACTCTTAGAATCTGGTAAATTTTCGAGAATAGATCTAAAAAGTTTTGAAAGTTTGCTGGCAGGAGGTGACTATAAAGACAGCCAATTTCATAAGCAATTCTTTAACACTGGTTGGGTAGAAATTATTGAATTACTATGGAATAAAGGTCAAGGTAGAGCAAGTGATTTTGCAAAACAGGTATTTCTGGTATCACTGCTCTCATCACCAGATTTAGTTGTTGTAAATACAGTTAAGGAGCTTGATATTGTTAGTTTGGAGAGCTTTGTTGTATATCCACTTTTGGGTTCATTACTACTCCATCCTTCTTACGAAAAGCATAATCCAATACTGAGAAAGGAACTACCGTTTATGAACATTAACGTCTCATTAGATGACAAGGAAGAAACTCAAGATCAAGATCAAGAGCCAGAACATTTCACTGCCAGTGATGAATCTATTAACGCCATATTGGAAATATTTCCTCAATTCTCTAAGCATCAAGTTTCGATTTTACTTCATAGATATGATAATGATATTGAAAGGCTAACGAATATGCTTTTTGAAAACCCTTCGATTGTTGATGACATTCCGGCAGAGCCTAAGACTACAACACCTAAGACTACAATACCTAAGACTAAACCGGTGGATACCACTAAAACTTATCGTCGTGTTAAGAGTAAATCTAAGAATGATTCAACTGGCTCGACATCTAGGCATGTTCCTGACGAATTGCGTAATAAGACCTTAACAAGAGCATTACAACTTCTTTACGAAAATGATGAAGATGAACGTGATGATACATATGATGAGTCCGAAGTTGATCGTACGAACCTGTCTGACAAGATTGGAATTGATGAAGATAGTAACGCTAAAAAGCAAGATGAAAACAAGAACAATATACAAAGTCAACTTGAAGCCAATGAAGGGTATCTATGGGAACTATTGAAACAAGACAAGGAAATATTCAGTAGGTCAAGAAGAGGTACAAAGGAAAGGAAAAATATTAGGACTGCTACGAATTGGTCTGATGAACAAATCGAAGGCTGGGCAAGAATGTTGGAAAAATCTCCTCAACGTGCTCGTATTCTAGAAGAGAAATATATGTTCAGAGGAAACAGGAAGTCAGGTAAAACATCCTATGTTAAGAACAGAGACGGTACCGGTGAAAACACATTTGAGAAAGGAAAAGGTGGTTATACAAGAAAACCTGAGAATCAAAGCGGGAAAAGACCAGGGCATAACAATAAGAAGTCCGGAAACTCAGCTGGGAAGAATTCAAACCGTAATAATAAAAAGTCTGAAAATCCATCTGGAAAGAAAGCTGATAATTCATCTGGGAAGAAAGCTGATAATTCATCTGGGAAGAAAGTTGAAAATTCATCAGGTAAAAAGTCTGAGCACTCTTCAGGGAAGAAACCAGCTCGCAATTGATATTACAGGATTATTGTTGAGATTACATTATACCAATTTGAAAAACATATAAATAATAAAGTCTATCTTTTCTTTTTTTTAAATATCAATATATAATTTTATGTGATGCTCTTTTCAACTGCCATTCGACACCCAACATATAAAAAAAATTATAAATGAAAAAAAACAAAAAAACAACTAACCAATTCTTCGATTGTTTGTTTATATCCTTTTTTTCCTTCTAATTGGTGTTAGTATTATCCGGAACATCTACATAATCATGTCCATATGTTTGATTGTTATTCTTGTCAAGAAGTTCACGCACTTGTTCCTCATTCGGCTTTAAGGTAATATTTCCTGTTTCTATATTCTTCAGGAGTTTGACAAATTGAGAACCCGAGAGCCTATCATTGAAATCTTCAGGATACTCATGTTGAGACTCCGCTACATTTTTGAGTATATCTCTGGCTGAATCTTGAAATGTCTGTTGTTCGTTAAAAGTGAATTCATTGTAATATTCATAAGTCTTGTTCTCCTCCTGTTCTTCCACGTGTTCCTTCGACTTCGAATCTACCTCTCCCACGTATTGTTCTTCTTCTTCGTCCGACCAGTTCCCACCAAACTCTTTGTCAATATCTACAAATTCCTTCTCATAAAATGCTTCGAGGTCCTTGGGAGACATTCTCTCTATTATTGGATGATCCTGGAATTTAAATAATGAATCATTGTTGAAGAAACGAGGCGGATTAGTAAATGTGACCGGCTGTACATTAGGAACTGCATTGCTGATGACATTGTTACCATCACTAATATTAGCATATTGCTTTGCAGCAGGCGATCCTTGAATATTCAGCTGCTGAAACTCATTTAGCCAACCCGACCCTGGGGTGACACCTTGTGATCTACCCACAGACACAGAGTCCTGTAAAACAGCCACTGTTCTAGGATACTGTGTACTAGGATTATGCACCGGCTTCTCAACAAACTGTGACTCTACCGACCTATGCCCATCCCTCACATTCTTAGATACTCTCTGTCGAGAATAGTATACGTCCTTGTTATTATATGCTTTACCAGCAAACGTATGCAATGGATTACTTTGACAACTTGTCATATTTTCTGTGTATTACACTATTTTTGTTTGATGATTGATATAAGGAGATATTATCTTCTTTGTATTCTAATACTTTGAACCATATATATATATATATATATATATTAATTTCTTAATAATTTTCCCCAACATGAGATCATAGATTACCTTTGTCCTCACACATAACAGATCTCACGGCGCTATACAGGGTGTGTGTGTGTGGGTCGGTCATCCACTCTCGCTTTGTTTTATTATTTTTACTCCAGCATTATGTAAAATGATCACACACACACACATCCTGGTCATACAAATTGGTGCCATGACCCATCATCGCAACTATGATGCTCTTTCATGTCCATTCACGCTCATCGGTGATAATCATCCTAAACTACTGATAAACTCCGACACACACAATC